>CM010311.1:71961460-72219186 GCA_001923025.3 Taenia multiceps | reverse complement strand
CCTCATGCACAGAACTAATGGCACAATTCCATGAAGAAGTGAAAGCAGTGCGCGGCACAAAATCATTCATCCTGAATGCATTTACACCTTAAATACTGGCAAGAATTTTACTCGTTGAGGGCCATTTCGAGCAAAGATATGAGTGTGGCGAGATTCTTACATACTTTATGTCATATTTGTGGGTGCAATCCACCCCCAATTATTTGCACGAAAAGACACGCTAGACTAAGTAGCGCATGCATTCCAAATGATCATCTTCCATCTCGCCAAAGCTTGACTTGGAAGCACTCCCAAACGCTTGTGATAGTCAAATACCCGCTATACAAATCACCCACGTTTACGATTCCATGACTTTGTCGGATTGCCAGTTTTTCTTCTTAATGCTGTGCGACTCGCTCAGGAGAAATTCGATGTAGCCCTCAATTTGGTCACATAGTAAACACTGTGGAGACTGTAGATATCCAGGCCCATAAAGTGCTATTTCTGGCTTTGATCCCGCACGCAGCTTTGCATAAAGTAGCTTCCCGACGACAGTGAAAAGGATTATAACTAGAATGGAAACAATGCGTCTTTAAATAAATAAGTAACTAAATGGATAATAGACCACTTCCGATTAAGACCCTTACGCATCATGACTTACGAAAGGAAGAAGACGAAGAGCTCAATTTGTGCTTGCATTGAAATCATAAAGCAACGTTCCAAGAGGAGTATTTGCAAGAGAACCACGATTTGTGACACATTGCATTTGCAATCTAGTAATTTAGGAGAGAGAAGGAAGAGGGGAAGAGAGAAAGGGAGGGAGGGATGCCAGCGATGACATTGCGTCGATGCTCGTGGATTCGGCATCCCACTGAAGTCATGCTACGTCGGTTTGAGTTGGTACCTGCACTACGTACACTGCTGACGGAAGTGGAACGCTTGGGCTTGCCGGCTCACTCTGCTGTCACATTTCAATCATTCGCACTTAGCTTCAGACTTCCATGCTGCTCATTATTCTTGCGCACCTGTCTCCACAGTCAGGTCCCATCCCTCCATCCCACAGTCCTTCATGCTGCGCTTGATGGCGGGTCATCGCACGCATGCATTACTGCGTTAAATCAAGTAATATCAGAGGAAGGGGTAGTGACGTTGGTGGTGGAAGTGGATGCTGTGTTCATGATGAAGCCGACGACGTAGCTATGAAATGAATGAGTGCAAGCGCACTTAAATTTATTTCGTGTAATGCACCTGTTTATACTCAGTTCAACTACAGGAACTTGAAGCTGCGGAGTCAGCTTTCTCATCAAACCTCAACCTGAGCATGCAAGAGAGCGCAGACATACTGCAGTGCTCTTATGGGTTCCTTTGTCAAAATAGGCTCGATGCACATGAACTGGGCCTTAATTGTCACTGTTCAAGTCGAGAGCATCTAAAGACAAATTCGTGATACCGGATACCGGAGGCTGCGGCGTTCCCTTCCCAAGTAAACCTAGAAGAAGCCGGGCAAGAGAGCGCACATACGTCCCAGTGCTAAATCGGGCGTCTTCGTCAAATTAGGCTCCATCCACATGCGCCGGCCTGAAGTGCCACTGTTCAAGTAGGGATTATCGAAAGACAAGACAGTGTTTGGCAAAGGCCACAAATTATTTGGGATATGCAGGCATTGTAGTCCACAGCCCCTCCCAAAAATCAGCTGCGAAACGAGCCTCACCCCCTCATCGAAAAGGCAGGATGGAGGTATTGAGAGGACAATGCTCAAAGCAGACGACAGGTTGGATCGCTGTCAGCTGGAATTGGTTGAGCTGGAAACGGGGATCGTGGGCACTGAAAGGCATGGGTAAATTTGTAAGTCTTTCCTGAGAACGAAGAAACTGTGTCTAAAGCTGCGATAAGCTGCGGACAAGGGAAATACCAGAGACTATAATAACGATCTCTGCGAAGCATGAGCTGGAAGTAGAAATCGCGAAGGTTGAGTGTTGGAACATTCTTTGAGTCGGGTCTCCACTGAGTTCTCTCCACCGAACAGCATCAAGTAAATGCAGTGCTGTGGGAAGGCCAGCGTCATTCGAGAGTGGTGACCATTTCGGAGTCCTAGTTATTCCAACGACCTCTCGGATGCTTCAAATGGAGTTTCAGTGGGATGCGGGGTGGGTGCACGCAGACCAATTAGATTTCCGTCAACGATGCACCACGTGTGATTATCAAGCAAAGGGAAACCTAAGGAACATAAGCTGAGAAAATGAGACCTCCACAACAAAGAATCTCGTTCATTCCCTCCCACGCATCCGTTCCCTCCTCCTCCCTATCCTGCGCAAAATGAATGCGTTCTCAAGGCTAAGCTTTGTGAACATGTGCGGTAGGGGCATGTGCCGAACGAAGAGATCGTCTGATTTGACCCATGCTGAGCTCAACGCGAATTGGAGCGACTTCCAGTGTGCAATACCCATCAAAATGCATTTGGTCATTTGGTCAGCCATTCATCGTGCTAATGCGCAAAGCAGGTCTCATCGACGCGTGCTGATAATAATGCGAATGCGCCTTAACATGAGATTGCCACACGTCTTGCCTCACCATAACTTCAAAGCGGCAATCGTCACAACTAATGGGCAAAAAGGCGAATTCATATCAGCAGGCAGATTGATGGTTGGGTAGCTGGTGCTCACTCCGACTGGACGCGCTTCAACTTGCTATGTTCAATGCAATTGGTGAATGCAACTGGCACGCCTAAAGGAATGATCGTATAAAGAGAACAGGACACTTCACCATTGATCACCTTGCATTTGGCTACAGGAATTGCGCACAGTTGCCATTTGTGATTGAGGTCTCCTGAAATATCAACTTTGCCTTCCAACCAGCAACTGCTATCTTGCCACACTTTGTTATTGCAAAGCACGTCACCCAAAGGGACTATTTTGTCGTTGCTGTGTGCAGTATTTGTATGTTTATTTCGTTACCTCCTCTTTTCCAGTCGCATGAATTTATCAGCTGTCCAATGCCTACATAGCTGTTATGAAAGCTGCAGACAGTGTGCAATGCCATCGCATCAGTTCTGTGCGCAACGTCACAGGCACAAGACCGAGGGATGTTCTAGTCCAGCTCCAGGTTGAAGCTGAAGGTGTGAGCAACAGGCAGTAAGCACCATTTATAAAGGTTCCTCAAAGGTCAGTATTGTCCTTCCAGCGCACTTTCCTCTCCTCGGTAGAAGAGCTGTGAAGGCCGCCTCAACGGCGGGATTGAAGAAAAAATGATGGCGAGAACTTGCAGGTGATGAGGTGGATGCAGGCGTTGACCACAGCGGCGGCAACTAGAGGAGCGAGGGTACTGATGGCGCCACCTACGATGGGGGCGATAATGCACGGGCAAACGATGATAATGCAAGTATTCAAGTTGTCTTGCTTTCCCAAAATGCACTACGCCGACACGGTCAACAATATGACTGATATTCATCAGTGAATGAGTGCGGCAAAATTATGGTCCACGACCTTTACAGGGATTGCGCATAGGGCACTGATGCCTAGTCATTTATAGATGCTCCTTTTAAAGCTGATACTCCTTCAGAGGCACTTGCCTTGCGCACCATTACATAAGAATGCAGAATGCTGTCACGGCGACGTGGCGCGCAAAAGCAGTGGAAGTCGGCTGAGTCATTAACAGTCGTTTTGCTCACTCACCATCACTGCTGGGATGTAGGGCTTCCAGCTAAGGCTTTACAAGACGGTGAAACGCACTTCGTTAGAAATGGAATAACTCAACAGAGAAGACCAAAGCCCTTATCCGTCAGTCTCTAGAGTGGATTGGAGTGCAGAAAGGGGAGTTGGTGATGTGCAAGTTGCACAACCCTACCCCAAGTACCCTCCCTGTTTCACTTGCCTTCTCCTTTCCCTTCCCCCGCTTTAACTACAGGACGGTACTTCAACGCCTTCTGTGCCTACGTGCATAAGAATTAAAGGCTTAAAATTGGTTTTGGGGTCTTAGCAACCACCCATCTTCCTCTACTTCTAATCACTTAGACTGCTAAGTACCTAGCGAAGTGGCAAAATAGCAACAACACCACTTAGTCTAGAAGATGGTTGCACTTGCCACAAAAGTCCTACCTTCGTTGTTAACCGCTTCATAAACTCTTCCACTTCTCGAGGAGAGAAACAAAGTGAAGTGCTCACAAGGCATCTCTCATTGACAGTCAGAGCTCCTCTCTCGTGGCCCATTGATAACCTAGTTGAGGTGTGAGGCAGTGCTAAACCCACCCACTTATTCGGAACCGAATGAATGTAGTCAATCGGCGTATAACTGTGTCATAGGAGGGAGACAAAAGGGAGAATAGACTGTCCATAGGTGTTTCGTTGTCCCAATTAGTAAATGGGTCCGTATTCGGTGGATGATAAAAGGCAGCTATGGTGTTGTGCGTAGGCCAAAATGGCAGTCGGACTGTTGGTTAGCTAGATGGCTGTTGCTCCATCACGCACATGAGATGAATCATAACAACAACATCACGACTTGCCGACTACTGCTTTGATAGAGGGTCGACTAGTCACAGAGAATGTCGTATAAGAGGGAGAGGGCAAACCATGAAGATCGAACCGCCATTCACTCCCTCCCACTCGCAGAATCTCGCAAGGACCCAATGCGAGTTTGACGACCCAGGTGCACTTTCTGCTAGCCTGCTTACTGACGTTGAGACCTGCTCGAACCACTCAATCTCTTATCCGAGGCCTACAATAAATCCAGCATTCGTAGTCCTGCATTGCATGATGTCTTTCATCAAAAGCGCTTCGTTCGCTGCAAATAACAGCTGCAGCTATGTACTGCTTCGTTTGTCCGTGCGCCCTCAACTTCTCTAGCAATTTTATTATGTGGGGTGCACTTCCGCTAAGATGCGTTGCGGCATGTTCATCGGGACAGCTTAACAGTCGTCGAGATTTATTCTGATTTTTGTTATGTAGCATGTCCACCCACTGCCGGCTTGGGTGGCTGCGACTTCGAGCGCTGGCTAGGGGAGAGGCCACAACACTTCATCTTGCGGAGCTTAAAACAATTGACTGAAGTGCTCGCTTTATGCAGGTAGGTTGGTTTGCACCAGAGTTGGTGCATTTGCTGGTTGGATGGTGTCACGTGCGGTAAGGAGGTCGAGAGCGATTGGAAACAACGTAGAAGACAAGGCAAAACATAGCCACCAGCCTCGTTAAATTGTTGCCTTGCTGAAAAAAGGAATTTCTTGATCCAGATCGCTGTCCGATTCTTCCTAGTAGATAGGCAGTCTTATATTAAGATGCCCGTTAGAAGCGTTTCTTTGAAGGTTCCTTTTGATTGACCTCTACAATTTACCATTTGTGCATTGACTCAAGTTTACGCTCAAAATAAGTAAGTCAAAGCCATTTTGAACTGCAGAGCTTGGAAATGAAGCATGCTGCTGGACTTTGGTGCATTGTGCCCCACGGAGGAAAGAAACCACTTGTGTGGACTGTACCTACCTACCCACCTACCTACCTTCATCCGTTGCAAGGGTGCTTCTCAGTCTCGCAACCTAGTTCAAGGCACTGGATCGGCGGGATGAGAGTGGGCCGAAGAACAGTGATTCTTCTAACCTATCGCCGTTTTGCGGTGGCGAGAAGCTTTTGATGTACCGAAAGTGGAGTTCAACCACTATGATCGGTTTGTCCGACTCACGCAAATTCATGCTACGCTTTCTCTTACTTAAGTGCACATAAGGCAGCGAACACCCCCTTGAAGGAATGAACTGCATTGGAAGGAAAGAATGCAATGTTCAATGCATTGTAGGAGATGGAGCCACCTTCGTCCCTCACGGTGTTACTGGGGTCTGAGTAGGCACCAACATGTGCTGTGTGCCACTTTCTTGCAGGTTCTTACCCTTTGTATTGCAAGATTTCCTTCCATTTCACAGGCGATTCAGGACTGGCCACTTTATTGGGATTCGAGGTGGTAGAAACATGGTGTGACACCTGAGTTGCGCCATGCGGAGCAACAGGAGTGGTGGCAAGCGCCACAGAGAAGTTCATTGTGTGCATGCCAACACCTGATGGCTTAATGGCGGACCGACCGACCGACCGACCGACCGACAGGTGGACTGACAGTTGTGTGAGGTAAGTGGCGCTTGGTTCCAGCAAATTCATTTGGGCGAGATTCGTCCGCAGTCAATTGTAGCTGTGAAGGGTGCAATGAGAGGTAAATGCTGCCTCCCACGAGCCGTCCTCCCTTTGGGGTCCGCAAAACTCGAGCGTGACAAGAAAGCACAATGAAGGAAGCCATACTTCGATGGTGGATTGAAGTGGAAAGGAAATGGAAGAGAGAGGGAGAGAGAGATAAGATGGCTCGTGACCGTCGCTGTTCAACAGAGGCGATGGAAGGACACTTGCCACACGTAAAGCGCACATTACCTATGCACAAGACAATACACTCGCCGGCAGCAGGTTTGGTCATGGAACAAATCCACCAACCTTGCCTTACCGACAACGGCTAGCCTATAATTGGATGGTCCAGTTGCATTTGGGATGAAGTTGGTGTTGGTCTGCTATGTATTCTAAAGTCTCGTCTGCTCCAACCAAGGAATGGGGCTGTGGTGGCTGGATAGCGTTGGCTGCAGTGGTGTTGGTAGGTAGGGGATGACATGACTTGAAGTGACCAAGGCGCTTTGCATACAGTCGGTGGGAGCAACACAGGGATTTGGAGTTTTGCGTGTGAAGCAGCAATATTGGGTGGGGTTTGTGATATGACTATGCTAAATTGCCCTCTCTCGACTTGACTCTCCATTAAAGCAGTGAAGTGATGCATCTTACATGCTAGGTCGATCAATCCTTGATCTGACGTTTACCAATGCATAATGGTTCCTTTGGTGGAACAAAAGCAAGCTTGAAACTGGTCTACTTGTGCAAGTTCATCAGACTGTAGCAAATCTATCCACTCCAATACTGCACCGGGGCATAGTGCCAAACGAAGGCGATTGAATGCATGTCGTGAGATTCGCAGCATTGACCACTTCAGCTTTTGCAAAGGAACGCTCAACACTACTTCCACTCTCTAATTTCGCGTGTTTTACACTCGGTTTTCTGGGGTGTCAATTGCATTGATGGTGACTTAGTGGGTTTCACAACCACTCGCGTTCTCGATCCCGTGCTCCACCATTCCCGTTAGACAGCCAGTTCCTACCACACTTCAGTTAGAACAAGGCAGCATAGGAAGCACACTTCTGGGGTAGCGATGAAGGCGCAACTGAAAACGACTTCCATTGACAGAGCGAGATAGGCTTGCCCAAAGATTTCGGGCCAGTGATGGCTTATCATGCACATATGCAAAACGCTTTCCACTGTGGACTATAAGGTGACCATCTAAAGTCTTCCGAGAACCATTGAAGGAGCGTGGAGAAGCCTATGGTGTTGCGTTAAAATGCCTCTCTTTCATTTGGCCTTAGACTTCGCTGTGACACGCATTTAAAACTATCACGTTTGGCCAACTGACTTTTGCAGAAATGCTCCAGCCTAGTGGTCATAATGTAGAGTAAGCAAACACTCGTGCACCAAGTAACCCAGCATGAGTCAGGCCCCCGTTGATGTGGGAGAAATAAGCTTGTGTGCAGAAGTTGTAGATGTTTTCGCAGGAGGGTTATGATAACACAAAACGTGCCAGTTAAAGCACAATAGTTTTACGGCTAAGGAAAGCAAGACAAAGAGAAGCAGGTTCTAGTCAAAGTGAAGTTAAGAAAGAAGGAAAGGCGTCATGATTTTTTGAAAGGCAGGAATGAATGGCGACTGGTGCATTTTCTGAACCACAGATTCCTGGAATGGACAAACGGTGTTGTAAAATCACCAGTCAAAGTCACGATATTTAGAAGAATAACACAGCCAAAATATTACATTGACTTACACGAGAGCGCTACAAGGTTTGCTACTAGAGGAGGGGCATTCGTCTGATTTCCTTGTCTATGATAACAAAAACATTTGTAAGAATGCGTGGGTATTCATGCATGTACATTGCAAAATTCACTGCACGTCTCGTGACTACTGAAAAGTGCACCGGAAACAATGCACACTTCAAGGCATTGATGCAGAGCTTGAGGCATGCATGCAAGGAAGCGCGGCAAATGAGATCGGAGAGGAACTCACTAGGCGGTGTTTGAATAAGTAGGTTTGATTCAAAACAGTGCCACCATCTGCGAGGGCCTGCCTCAACCGAGTACTCCGTGTCGGGGAGCAACCCACCAACTATGACTTCTCCCTTGCCCACGCGCTCGATCATGGTCTTAAATTTGTCCGGCTCCCCGACCTTCGCATAAAGCACTTCAATGTATTTTGCGCGACGCCAACCTCACATCCCAACTCAACCGAAACGCTGTCGAATTCATTCCCCTCCAGCGAAACTCTGCCGCGACGGGTTTTCTGCCCAACGCTACGCTTTCTAAAATGCAATATCGTACAACGAGCATGATTATGGGATTGCGGTTCATTTAGCTCACATTCGTGAAGCACCACCTCCCAACGGCAGGACATTACTGCTCGAGTTTGCTAATGACATCGGTGTGTCTGCCTTCCAGACACGTGAGTGAGGCTGCATGCCCTGTCAAAGGCAAGTGCTCGAGTGCCTTCTCACTTAATGATCGTCCTCTCTCAATGCATTCCACGGTCGTACCGGAACAGCAATTGTGAGCACATCGCGTCTTTGTCAATGTTTGGTGTGTGGTGATTTGTACTGAGTGCTTAACTTTGCTTTTGTGGCTATGTATGGGATTGAGGTTTCGCTGGTGTCCTTCCACTATGGTGGTTAAGGAAGAAAAGCGAATATGTCAGTTAGAACTAGCTTCAAGTAGGAATTGGAGAAACGTTTGCCACGCATTTGTTTCTCACAGCCGGCGCAGATGCCCACACTGATGATTGCCACTGAAGTGTGCGAATTTGGAAATGTCTGTAGTAATGTTGTTGGGTTCGCCCACATCTATTACTAACGGCAGGGGATGGATGACAGGTATTGATGTTGGTGAGCAGATCCCAAACACATCAGTGTGGTCATACGAGAGATCTGCCAGAATGCACTCTTCATCAGCAGCAAATCTACTTTCGACATGACTGGTGCAAACTCGCCTCCTGCATTCCTGTGCTCCTCACAGAGCACGAGTCAGTGTGGTAACGTACTATGTACTACTGGATGTACGCATTTTGTGCAGTCTTGCATGTTATGTGCGGTGCACCATTGTGCGACTAATAAGCTAGCACTGTGATTTAGTGTTTGCTCGCGTATGAATATGTGTACATGTCCAGCATTTCACCAATCGTTGATGTCAATCAAGAGCTCTTCCAGAATTAACAAACAATGCGAAAGACTGTAAGAGTAGGCGGAAGTTGAAGTGAGTGGTGCTTTTATAGATAAGTCCACATTTCGGTGACTGCTCTGCAATGGCAACAATAGAGCGAATAGATTAACTGCCGAAGTTCCAAATGTGTACTCCTTGCCAACCTCCCTATCTTGTGCAAAGTGCGAATTAGAGGCTCGCAAATGGCGGGGAAGATGCCATGAGTAAGTGCGTGGGCCTCGAAACCAAGCAGGCAGAGTTAAGAGCAAAATACCCATTGAAGGAAAGAAATTGAGTGATGTAAGTAATTCGAGAATGAGCCAAATCCTACTATACATGTGGTGAGCAGAGTGATGCGTTAGAAAGCTACTTACCACCAGCTTCTTCCAATCCCGCAGTCAGCACCGAGGCCGCCAACAGTAAAAAGCAGAATCGGACCATCGTCTCCGACTGTGTGAATATTTTTAGGCACAAATCACGGCGTATTTATAGGAGTGGTCCACTATCAATCCAGCCTATGAGCTGCCGAAACCATGACCCGCAAATCCAATTCGCCTGCACAGACTGCGTGCATGGTTTTGCGAGACACGTAGGCGTCCCACATCCATCCATCCATCCATCCATCATGCTCCTCGTCAACGAGGCGCACAACGACCCAACCTGGGTATGCCATAACGATATTGTGTGTAAGTGGTTCATCGACGTGGACATCAGCATAATAGTGCTTGCTGCAAAAATGAATCCCGCATGATGAATGCTACACCTTAATTTGTAGGTATATCACCATGACTAGCTGAAGGTTTTGTGGCCCGCAACCACCATAGGTGCTCATCCCACTTCATCCTCGAGATGCTCATCATGTACCATGTGCTTGGCTGTGAGGCACCTCTACCTTGATTTGTGGAATTGGAAATAGAGAGGAGAAGCGCATGACAGTGGCGTCTACTTGATTTAAAGGGGCTCCATCGCCTACAGCTATGCCTGAAATGCTGACTGGTTGGCATCTACTCACACATGTGGAACTACACCTCCATTTCAGAGAGAGCAGCGCATTTGATGTCACCTTCACTGACGACTCGCTGCAGCATTCTGCCATGCAAACCGATGCTCTTTTATGTAGTCCAGCAACAAACATCCCATTTCGCGCACAAGCACAAACATGCGCTGTGTGCTGCAGACTTAACTGTGCTTCTGGTTGTGATGAGGATAAGTCCAGGAAAGGCGCATGCATTCCCAGGTCGGTGATCTACTGTCGACCCCTTTTCTATGATCGCTAGCTCGTAATTCGGAGCAGTGGTAATTGTAGCGCCCACGAACACAAAGCCATGTTGCGGTTCTTATTTTCATCCTTCCTTCTCTCAACTCACACAACCTGATCGAGCACGGTAATAATTCGACTGAGCCTGACGCTGCAAAACTGAAGCACTTGGTCTACCCATTTAGGTTAGCGAATTCTTCCAGTTGTACAGCAATACTCGCTCGCGATTTGTTTAAATATGTGCCTTCAAAGTGTGTAGCAGCAGTGGTTCGTCCAGTGTGAAAACATGGGCAGACGTGCTTTGCGAGGTTGTGACGATGAGGCATGCTCGAATAAACTGGTTAGCGATTCAACAGGTGACTCGCTCTCTGCATTCCTGCCCATGCGATTTCACATTGATGAAGTGTAGCATACCCATTTCCACTTCATTTGGTGCACACCTAACTGTTTCAGCTGAGATCGCTCACCTGCTTCTAGGCGTACTATCTACCACTTGGGTTGCAATTTTGATGCGTGCTCTGCCCTACAGCTGCCATCCCCTGTAAGGCTAATCTATTTCTCTCTCTTGGTAGTGAGGGGCTAGAAAGGGGGTTAACGTTGGCGCACACCGAACGTGAAATTACACGTGATCAGAAAGATGGCAAAGAAGTCCAAATAGACGAGTCACTACTTGTCTTGACACATTCTCTCTAATTCGAGCACATCGCTGGCAGGAGCGGAAACAGTATTGAAGTGCATCAACGGAAATGACAAGTCCTCACAATCAACGATGAAATCCATCATGAACGCGATCAAGGTCCTTTTACCTAGATACTAGGATCCTAGCACGCCCTCTCTTTATTACATTGAACTTCGCCATTGGTGTGCCACGTTTATCGGTTGTGAAGCAGATGAGGTCAAGCACGTGCTGCCGCAGTGCCACCCATTGGATCTATGCTGCAAACGATCAATGAGTGAGCATATGCACCTGCTGCGTTGTGGTGTTCTGCCGTTCAACCTCATCAATCATGGAACAGTCCTCCTCTCCATCGTCCTCTGCTTCAGAACCCATTCACGCTCAACACCACCGACTGTGTGTGTGCTACGAGTCATTGCTGCAAGATGCGTGGTTAAACTTCCCATATTTGGAGTGCATTTTCCACCACACATCTGCCTCTTTGTGACAGCACCGATGACCCCACAAATCGGCTGCCACGTTGTAGTCACTGTGTGTGGTTCAAATTTACCTCCAATCTAGCACACGACAGCATAGTCATCCTGACCGAATCCATTCAAGCATAGCAGCCAAGTTGCTCCTGCTGCTAAAGAGACTTCTTGATTGATTAAAAACTACTCCTCTACTTTCTTACAGCTTTTGCCTCACGCATGTGTGTTGAGATGAGCACTGGCATGCACGGACATAAGTCCATGTGAATCACCCAAAAGTTCTCAAGGGAGAAGTGCGACCAGTCGGCACACTCGAGCTACACGCTGTTTTTCCTTGCTTATTTTCGCATTACAATTGTGGGATGGAGGCATTACCTCACACCACCCTAGTGACCATGTCACGTTGTCATGTTATTCTAGGCGTATTGCAACTCCTGTGGATTATGCTACAATGCGGTGATATTGTGCATGGCAGCGCAAGTCTATCTGCCTCCCATACGATGCATAATGAGCGGATAGGAATCATGATGTTTACTAGCCTAGCCGTGGTTCACGATAATGTGTTGGGGCCGACTGTGTGAATTTTGGGTAAACAGGTCTGCATAGCAATGGCTGAAATGGGTTCACTCTTTAACTGTGTTTACCTATTTGTTGTGTCTGCTTATTCACGCCTCAAACATTTACGGCTACACCAACTTATATCCGCACCTCCTGCATTCATGCACACAAGGAATCACCGCTAAATGCTAGACAGCACGAAACAAGTAGCCAACTATCCTCGTGTGTACGTCTACTGAAAAATGGCATGACTTGTTGCCAGAAATGCTATTTGTCACTTCGAAGCAATAGAACTTCTGTGTGTGAGACGAAAAGGAAGCTAGCAGCACCATTTGTCTTATGGTGAGAAATTGTCCTCCTAATTTAGAGCTAATCTGATCTTCATGATACAGAACTTCAACGTTTCCTCCATTGCTTAGCCGTCCTTTTGAGCTTGTAACGATGAATCCACAATGGATGTGGCACGTTGCAGCTAGTGTGAATGGTTCACTTTGACCTCCTTTCTAGCATGTGATCGCACCGTGATCGAGCGAGAAGTTACTCGAGCATAGCAGCAAACTTGCTGCTACTACGGGTAGTTCTCCATTGATTAAAGGGCTGCCCGTGTTTTGTGTAGCTTATTGCATCCACTTGAGATAGCGAAGTGGAAAAACGGTTTAACTATCGATCTTGGCTATCCCATGAATTCCTCACTTGTTTTTCTGTTTTGTTTGGCGATTTGAAGCTCAGCCCAGCTCTGCGTCCATAGCTTGTCTCCTTGTTAGTTTAGCTACGCTGGGATGCCCATGCATTGTTTTACCATACAGTGGTACTGCATTTGGCAGCACAAGTCAGCCTAGCTGTTCATGCGAAATGCACTGCACAGGTGTGCAGTGTGAGATTCAATACCCGACACGCAGAGTTGTGTGTTGGGTGGAGTTTCGCCTACTGACAGTCCATGTGCTTTATCTGCCTCCTGATTTTGCCGTGCCGAAGAAATTGCCACAAGGACTTCCTCACAGTAGCCACACCTATGCGTGATTGCTCAGTTCTGCCACTGCGTTGAGGTTGCAACTCGCATCTCCTTCTGCATGCGTGACTGGCGGCTCATCCTCTTACCGCTCTGCTCCTTGCGGCATGGTGGTGCGTTGAGATCAGGCCGTACTACCGAAAATTCACGGATATAATCAGCTTCAATTAGCCACCATTCACGCTACACTGGGTTGCGTTTCATTCACAACGACTTTGAAGCAAATCAGGTTGCTCTTGCTTGTCCTCTTCAAGTTACCTCTTTTTGATTGCTATTACAGTTCTCATTACCGCTTTGTAACAAGTTTAATTTTATTGCAATACGTTGGCCGGTTAACCTGCAATTTTGATGAGGATGCTGTATTGGGCCTCCGCGGTTGTGGGCTCGTGGGTAGTGGTGACTTCCTAGTCAAGTTGGTAAACCCCAAGTCATCCTCTGCATTGAGAACACATATTCCGTGCCAGGAAAGGCTTCAGATGCTAAACTTGCGGAAACGGAAAGCAAGCCCTGTCGTTAAGGACACAGATCTGTTTTCGACTGCCGGTTATGGATCTCACGGCGACAGGCGAATTGCACGTGCTACGAGTGGTAATAGGGCTGAAAATGATGTCTACCTTCCACATTCACCACAATCTCGTGTTTCGCAGGTATACTATGAGCAACGCGAGTGCTCGCAGCTGCGAAACAACCTGGAAGCGTTCGTTACAAAGGTGCCCATGAAGACTTCAAACATGTGCATTCGAGACACATTCACCCTTCTCAACTGCCTGGATGGAATCCGGATGGATATGACTGAGCAAGGAAGACTAAAAGCGAATCCTTCCCCCAACGAAACCATGCCAAATTATTTCGTTTGTCACATGGTCCTGCTTTCACGCCAGCGTTCTACCGACTAGCGATGGTCGGAATGTTTCCTCTTCCCCAACAGAGCTTCCATTTTGTCTGTTAAGGGTGATCAGTGATGTTGCAAACAAGCGTCTCCTCTTATAAATGAATATTTGATGGCTGGCGCGGCTGACTCATGGATGTATCCTAATAGCACCGAGGCTGTCGTGATGATCGACGCTGGATGTTGATGAAGGAAGGCACCTGGAGCAATGCATAAATGGAGACAGGGGTGTCACTTAGCTCTCGGTTTTGAAAAAAGGTCAATTAGGTGCTCCAGCATCAGACCCTTGCCTAGTGGGCTGGTAATCAAGCCTGCTGTATGTTCTCAACGCATGGTCTGCCTGAGAACTTTCCTTTTTCACATTCAAATAAATCTTGGGCACTACAATGCCTTAAGTAGCAGCGGGAGTTCAACCTCAAATTAATAATCCTCAATACATCAGATTAGCCACTACGCCACCACGTACAACAGCCAAGTAAACCAACCTTGCGGCAGCAAGAAGAAAAGGATCGACATTGCCGCGTTGGAGAACCTTTCGGTGTGGGTCACGGAGGGTGAAGAGTGCGGTGCCGCCTCTTTCTCCGTTCACTTGTATGCAGGCATAGGAGGTGGTACCAGCTCCTCGCCTCATGCCTGTGCGCACAATCACCTCGTAAAGGTACTCGTCCGCCGGGTTGTTCTCAGCCAGTGCAGTTATGCCCAACTACAAATTCACATCCTTAGTGCTTAGCCTACGTGTTTGCTATATTGAGATCTGGATAGCAAGTGTGTCAAACTAACTTTCTGGATGTCTCCACTGTCCATGCGCCGAGCTTATATGAGTAGAACGGGGAATATAATTGCGATTGGGATTTCCGTTGCAAAGAGAGTGGCGTTCCTTTCGAATGAGATGCTTTTGAAGACGCGGTTGAAGTCGATTCTATTGGGTGGAATCAACCTCCCAGCACCGAAAGTGGTCAGATGGTCACAGACACGAATCGTGGTGAGCGATGTTGTCCCGCGGTCGACCTTGTGCAGAGCAGGGCGCCCTTGAAATCCGTGCACATCTATCTTAGGCACTTCCGATCCATTTTGCTACTTGATTTTAACTTTTAGGATAATTGCTTATTGTAAGCATGGTGAATTACTGGCATTCGTTTTATTCTTGGGGATTCTTGCTAAAGCTGGTGGAAAATGAGGTGTGGAGCCTACTCTTGGTAAGTGGACGATTACTACCTTGTTACTTTGTCACGTATCTAAAGTCTGTTACTGTGACCCCAGTGCTAAGAATGATGTACCACGCAGCATTTGGTGCTCCATTTTGTCCACTTCTTCTCCAGCAAGTCGCAAGTGGTTGTGAATGAAGCCGCGATATTTGATTGTTGTGTTGATTTGACCGACGAGTGGGTAGGGCATTGGAAGTGTCTCCCGGCTGTCCAAGGCCAACCCATAAGGTCTTCAGCGTGGAAGCGTCTATCGCTTGACCCACAGTTGCATTCAGGGCCTCCTTCTGCGTATGGCAAAGTCATCATGGTTTATGAAGAAGGTGGAATTGGCCTCCCTTCAACAGCGGTAAGTGACTTACTATCCAAAACAAGATCGGTTTCATTATAGACTTGTAGTTTAATAGGGACGCTTTTGAAGCGATTGGAGGAGGACACACCACATGCGGCCAGCGATGGTGGGACAAGAGACTAAATGAGACCCCAGTTTTCCTCGACCTTAGACAGATCGGGAGGGTTCACAAATCTGCAAACAAAGCAAGGTAGGCTGTAATTGTGTGAGGGATTTCTACTGTTGAACTGCCTCAAAGTTATTTCAGGAGCAAGAACCTCGGTTTTTCAACAATCGACACAAAGCTCTAATTGGATAAGGGACAGAATAGAATGTTGGAGAAGGAATGAGCAAGAAAAGGAGCATTGGAAATTGACCAAAACATGTCATGATTTCTGCCTCACCTGGCAACGATGAGGTACTGTGCTTTAGTGCTGAGGTCATCAGGCTTGATTTGGAAGCTGAAACTCACGTCCTCCTCGCCAATTTCGAGGCTGATCATCGTCAGTCGCCGGTGGACAGTAGTTCCATCGACAGCATCAACGGGATCGGGCAGTTTCATTGGGCTTTCATCAAGGGTTCCCGGTGTAAACGGCGGCAAGCTGCCCTCTGGATTCTGGAATGGCCAGAGTAGTTGGCAAGCAAGTCTACTTGTTAGCTTGCTAGAAGAGTCTACTTGTTGGCCTCGAGAAGAAAAGAGCTCACCATAGGAATTTTCACGACAAATGAATAAGGCATAGCCCGGTCGAGGAGCTCCTCGCCATCCTTGTAGAATGCCAGCCCTACAGCCGTCGAGTGGGCTGCGACTGAATTACGCTCTGTATCGGCGAATCCAGAGAGACTTCCATTTGTAAGCATCGTCTAGATGACAAAACATTCTAATGAATTGATGTGGTTGGCTTTACCCGACAATGAAAGAGAATTGATATTAGTGCATCAAAATGAGCTTGATTAACAGCCCTTTATTTACTTTTGCCTTTCATCTGGCTAACCTGAATAAGAATGTTGTCTGTGTCGTCGAACAAGTCCCCCAGTTTGGTGGAGGTTATGGAGGAGGACGAGGTGTCATTGTAAAATTCGCACAACTACGAATCCGCTTTCGACTTGTATACTCTGCGCAGGGAGATCCTTCCCAGTTCTGTCCAGGCGGCTATGCTCTCATGCTCGCGAGAAGCGAATCCAGACTCTTTGCCAACTCCTCCTCTAAAGTTACTAGGTGGCGATAGAGGGTCGCACTCTAAACAAAGGAAAGACCACTTTGAACCTCACGGAAATTTTGGGCTTACAAATGAATTAATTTCTTGGCAAGCCAATAAGCGCAAGCACATACTGATAAGCATTGCAACATTTGGTGGTTAGGTCACTGCTAAAACCTGGGTTGATGTAAAAGACCAAACAAACGATTGTTCACTTGAGCTTAGTTCTACTTTGACAAGGGCTTATCCATATTCCTGACATTTCACTAGCTGCTTTTACGCCAGCTTCGAGTTCACATGTGGCAGGTCTATTTTGAATACTAGGCCAAATTTTCGAAAAGCACTCAGAAAGGCAGGCCAAACTAACAGCAAGCTCTTGAGTCCTTCGGACATCGATAGCTGCCAAAGAACGATAGTATTCAGTTTGAGTATCACCATCAGGATCTAGAATTTATGCAGCTGTAAAATGCAAGACCGTTGCGAGGGCTCTACTAGATTTGAACCGCGTTACTTGAAAGACATGTAGCTTATTAAGAAATGGTCTACGAGACTAAAGATATAAACATGCTGCAATAGAACACTATGCCTACTCCAAGACGACTCATTTTTCACCTGCCTACTCAACAAAGGATCCGTGCAATTGGTGAGGTAAAATTGCCAAAATCAAGTCGACTTAACGCTTGGGACATCGTTGTCTAAGTGCTTGTGATACGTTGATATCAAACCTGCTGACCTTGTGAAAAATTGCAGCCTCCTTTCAATCTCTCACTGTCTTAAGTCTCATTTTAGTGACTTGACACGACTTCGCATAGATATAGTGGGATTCAATTTGATGACTTCAGGCAGGCCAGAGAGCACTTGAGAAGGCCCACAAATCTTTGGTATAAGCCAGGTAGCATTCCTCGAAGTTACCATTAGGGGAGCCCAACGATTGAGGTTGGTCAAGACGGTTTGCATCGAATGGGTACAAATGGTGGTCTGTTGAGTTGGGAGCCCACTTCTGATAAGTCTCGTTGCTTTGGCACAGTATTTTAATCAAAGCGAAATTCTACAACGCATTACTATCATGCACGATGTTTTTGCAGTTTTTGTTGTAAAATAGAAACAATCAGCTAAATGGGAACCATCTATGCTAAACTTGCCAGTGAATAAATGTCATTATTGATAAACGCATGAAAGTAGCGCAACACGGCCATGACTGCATGGTTCTGTCCCACCGTCTCGCCTCGAAAATGCATTCTACATTCTGTCTAAAGTAGTTTTGACCCCATTTACAGGTTTTTTGAAGCCGAAGTGCGTCACTAATTGTTCCCAGCTCGACATACCGACATTGCCGATGTCTGTATCATATCTCATTTCCGAAGGTTTGGTAACAACATCCTCAGGGTGTGGCGAGATAAGCTGTGATTGAGTGCCCTACAGGAAAAATATGATGTCGTTTGCAAGGATACACACCAGTCGGTTCATATCTGTCTAACTCTTGGTGACTCACAGCGAGCACGTCAAAGAATGAGGAGAGAATTATAGTTCCGACGGCAACTGAATCCACCTTCGAGGAGGCCTGTGAAACTTTTTGGAAATGCTTGATTACATGCTGAATGAATGTGGAGAGTTGGTGCTGCGCTGATTGCGCCATGTCACTTGAAGTTGCTGTAACTGCACCCGGGGTAGGGAGGGTCATTTTCAACGCGTTTGTGTTGATCACCTCCAGTCTGTTCGTGGCTTCCACCAGCTGAGTAACGATCTTGTCAACAAATTTAAAGAGAAGGAGTTCAATGGCACAGTACACAAAAAGGAGTTTGCCATTTGCTTTCATTGACAACAAAAGTTTTGTGTGTTGCTTGCGTTAGCAATGCAGTGGAGTCTTGGTAAGCTGTGATACTAAATGTGGAATTGTTTGAAGCAATTGTCAGCACCAGAACTGGTCAAAGCAGGAGCTAGCTGAACTTGACAAGGACCCAAATGCTAATATGCAATCACTTAGTTTTCAAGGACTACACCAGCTTCAAGCCAAACTGCAAGGATGCATAATTGTCGAGAACTTACATCTGTTCTCATGCTTGCCGCATTAGTGGCGTCAGCAACGTTATCTTGAAGCAAATAAGAAAGAGCATCGGCGGCAAGTCAGCGCATTGTCATTTTGCATAGCATTAGTAAATCTTGGCTTACCTGATGACCCGAACGGAATTGCAGGCAGAAGAGATAAAGACTGTGTTAAGCGCGCAATTGATTATAGCAGTGTTTATTCTCGCGTCCCAAGAACAAGAGGGATGCAGAAAGGCTTTGTGGCTTCAGAAATCATGATGTGCTGCATGATACTGAAAAGGCATTAGAGTTCCTAATGACTATGCTGTTTGCTAAAGCGTGCGGACTGTCCGCCCTAATGCCATGATCCAACGATAGCCAAAATTTGATGCTATATTCATGAAACATTCTATTCACTCGTTCTGAAATGACTAGAGCTGCAGAACCTTTGGCAGAGCAGATACCTTCTACTGCCACCTTGGTCCCGTCTTTAATTAATCTAGAGAGAATTTACACCGTTACAGAGATGTTGTTTGTGTCCGACGCTGTCAATGCACCGGCGAGTACGTGATCGGTTCCATTAAAAACATCCTCCAACTTGGCATAAACATCATCGGAGGTTTCTGTTTTGAACTACAAATAGAACAAGGAGTGTTAGATGGTGTGCCGGTTGTGATGTTGATGTTACGGAGACTGTATCTGCTGATTTACATAAAGGCTGACGAGGCAGCGCTCGTTTACCGAGCCCATGTGTCAGTTAAGCCGGCATATAACTCGAAATTGCCCGTCACGTAGGGCACTTGTCTGCAGTACTTGGACTCACTTGAGATGCCGAAGGTAAAGAGCTTTTCATTGATCTTCTCTGAATTGGCACAGTAAAGTCATTTACCCTAAGAAACACATTTTAACTGACTTCGCATTATGAGGGAGAAGGGTAACGTCAGCTTTTCATTCTGCAAGTGAACTTCCACAGACCTAGACTGGTCAGAAGGGCACTTACGCTGGGGTCTATGAGGCACAGGTCGTTTATTTAGGTCCATTGCATCGCAGGAGATGCTAACAGTTGTGTCTTTGGTGATTTCACCGGTGGCTTCAACGCGACAGCCGCCTAGCACAGGCTGACCCATGGGATGGAATCGCATGCACACCCTGCTTCCAGAGCGCAGCACTTGCGTGTAAGTGAAGCAAACCAAAAGCTTGAAACTAGTATTATCCCAACTTGTGAAGAAATTCGAGCTGACAATGAGTGTTTTGCTGTCAAATTCTGTTAAAGTAGGAGGAAACTGTGAATTGTCTATGTCGTTTAGGCCTCTGCTACCAAAAGTTACACAAGCACTTTACCTTAAGAAGCTTTATTCTTTCCTTCCATTGTCGGTGGACTGATGGTTCCATCGGAATAAATCGTACCTATAGTCTACAAGAACGCACCTTCACAGCTGCCTGCGCATTTACCTTCCAGACCAAGATCAGTCGCTTTACCCACGCTAGTGATTCCCTCGAGGTAACCATCAAGACCAAGTTGCGGTCGAACCATCCTTCAAAGGGAACACGTAGAGTCAAGCCAATCTTATAGCGATCACAATGCTTTGGAGTGTATTCTGGCACCCCACGATGAGTCAGGTGATTAATGACCCCTTTGGGGGGCTCTGTAATGCAACTGGACCTTACGCTAATTGGAGAGAAGGCACCTCTCCAGGCACAGAGGTGACCTGCACGATTCCCACTGCATTGTGTTGTCCACCGCTGGCCCAAGACTGGAAGCGATGCACTTCGGTACAGTTGAGAAGGCTTCTGTCAACTCAGAGCTCACCTAGCTCCCTTCCATCAATCATAGGCAGCTCACAGAATGCCACTGCACTGTCGTATTCGTATGCACTTCGTGTGCATGTCAATTGCCAATCCTCTAGACCCTAAGTGGACGAAAGGAAAAGCAGTCAGTTTGCACATGTGATTTTGAGGGAAGGGTCGTTGCCTTACACAAAGTGGCAACCAAGCTCATGTGCAGTAAACTACCGAACGACTAGACTAAACTCGCCCGGTTTGGCATTGGGGACATTTGGATAGAATGAGTACTTGGCAGGAGAGAGACAAAGAGCAGTGATGCCCTCGCTAACAGAAATCATTTCCTCTCCATTCTTCTCCAACCTTATGACGGGACTCAGTTCCGCAACCGCGATGAAGGCACTGACTGCCGAATAAATCTCCACACCGTCCATCATGCCTTTTAAATAGGCCTCAAAGTGTCCCGGCTCCAGCATGTAGTGCGCTATCTTAGCCTGCAAGTTGCTTGTTGAAAGGACCTGCGACAAGTCACTCCTATTCACCCTCCCTGCAGTCATATAACCCAGTTTGGAAATTTCGTACGTGTACACCATCGGTTCGACATGCGGGCAAATGGTTCCATTACTTCGAGCAATCACGCAAAGCCTATCTTCTGCCTTTATCCACACAGGTGTGTTTGGGTTGGCAATATTGGGTGAGTCCAGTGTTATGCGAGGTGGATGCAGTTGGCAGAGGCAACAGTCACGTTCAATTGCGCGGTCGTGCGGCCAACTGAGGCAGTAATTGTGTATACGTCTTGAGTGTCACCCGCTACTGACAGGATGAGTGACTTTCTGATCAGTGTACGTGAGGCGTTGGGGTGGTCGGAGCACTCTCCGCACTTAGTATCCCCGACAGGTGGATAGGCGAGGCGTCTGCCATTGCCCAGGTCAACACAAACGCAGGTTCTGTCGGCGAGTCCGACAAATGAGAGTCTAACTTGTCAGTTTTGTGTCTTCCCAGGATGCAAACAAGAGCTGAAGCAAAGTTCGTAACGGGGGTGCCTACGGTGCCTGCACTAGGACGTTAGTTAAGTGGACGCTCGATGTCGGCTTCTTCGCCTCTCTACTAGCTGGGTAGGGCTCAGATAGACACGTCAGGGCAGTGCCGAAATGGGAACAAAGTGGCAGGGGAGAGCAGGCCAAAACTCTGCCCTTATGATTCTGTGCTAAGTCCCTTGACTATGTGACGCTGCTTTTTGGTCGGCGCCCCCACCACCAGTTGCAAATATGTCTGTTGAATGGCACATTCTCTGTCCTCGAATTTCACTTCTTTGACTCAGTTTCCCACACAGGACGAAATCGACACACCCAGAAGTGTTTTTTGAAGGTCCGGTTAAGTCCCTCCTCAGTTGCGCCAACGTGAGCGGCTTATCAAGAGGAGCGCTCTAAGGTGGAGGATGACAATGACATGCTATACTACTAGGATGGATTCTTCGCTTTTGGTTTTGCAGGCACTTACTGCACCGCAATCGCAACTCCCTTGGAGGTGGCGCCAAATTGTCTTTTAATGTACGAGACACAGATGAATTATGCGGCTACCCCACTGCTGGACCAATGAATTTAGCTTTTTATGCCAAAACCACTTCTTGACTATGGTTTTAGGAGTATTCAATCAAACTACAAGTGGAATATCAAGGTAGAATGAGGCTATTTGTATCCATGAGGAAGATTTCAGCTAAAACACCCTAAAATAGGCAGGTGTAGCTAAAAAGAGCAAATTAGGAGTGTAACGCCAGAGGAAGTGGCTGTTATGGCAATCGTGGATTGATTCTACCCAATCCCACGGTTTCTTTTGTGTGACTAATTTCTTTGTGTCTTGGAGACAACATACCGTTATCATTTTGTAGACAATGAAGGGTGGTGCATAGGTTTGCTCAAAATTGGTGATGCATTTGTTGACCTCTCTGATTGCAATATGTGTGGCGTCGATTGCACCGCCCTTGGAGACGGATTCGAATCGAATAGAATCATCAGTGGTGAAGCATTTGTGCTCTCTCCCATATCCTGGAATGTCCAACGCATCAATTAGAGCTTTCATAAAGGCCGAGGTAATGAGCTTGAAGTAGTTAAACAAAAGAGGCAATCCGTAGTCACAGTGACGATCGATATTGAGGGGATCAAATTCGTTTTGGTGAAAAAAAGGCTTCACTTACGTGAAGTGGGATGCGTTGGCTGGAGACATCACTGAGCACCACTACCTCAAACATGAGGTTGCCCTCCCTAGACATACGGCGAGTGAGACGAAGATCATTCACAGAATTGGGCATTGGGTCAGTGGTGAGGGATCTGTTGGCCCAATTGACGCTCACTCGAGCGCCGTGCGGCCGAGACACCTCCGCTCTAGTATAGCGCGCGTGAAGAGCCAGAACTCCTTCATTTGGCTTTATTTTGGACAATGATTCCCTAAATCCTCATTGAAGTCATTTGCTTGACCAGGATCCATGGCGTTGTGCTCCGCCCAGATGCACAATTTTGGCAGGCTCGTGAGGTTATTAGGTAGCTACTCTTTGATGGTAATGTGGGCAGCCAACCAGTCGAAGTGTCCATTTAGGTCAGCGGACTGGCAGTAAGCTACGATGAGCTTAAGAAGTTGCCAAGGGCGGTTGGAGTCAACACAGGTGAAGGCTCTTCGTTCACATCAGTGACTGACATTCGGTTGTTTTCAGGCATTTAGTGCGTTGCTTGTGTACTTGTTGGTGTTTGGAAAAGGGTCCACAGTTGAAAGGCGGATTGGTCTCCGAGACACACCAGTGGCCCTCAGTCCTCCTCTACTTAAACAGTGCATTGAATTGCAGAATGATATGTCATCCGCTCTCTTCAGGAATGACTATGGAGGTTGCGTTGGTGCTAGCGAAAGCAAAATCCCGACTTAGATACATCCATTTTGATTTCCTCTGCTGGGTAATAACCATTGCTGTGGGGAGGAAGAGTATGTGTTGTGGATGAGGGAATCAATGACGACTCAAAACAGAAGGACTGCAAATGACGACCACATTGGGCAGCTATCTCGGTCCCATGTTCTGCAGAAAAGGCACCTTTATTTGGAGCAACTCTTGCGTTGATGATGATTTTTTCTGGGAAAGTTGACAATGTGGCTATCTGCGGTAGCTTAGTGAAGGTGTTAGCGATGTAGACATGCAACATCCGCCCCTCTCACCCAGGTAGACATGACTGGAGAGCTCTGAAGCGGAAGCGAAATGGCAAGTTGGAATAGGTGGGGGCTCCACCCCTACGGAAGCCATGGAACACTTGTTCCTAGTAAAATGACTGCTGTTGGGCCAGTGTTACCGCGACCATCCATGACCATGCGCGAAAGCCAGCACATTCCCCTCACTTCAATAGAGTCCTCAAACAGAGCGAAACCGCAGACCCAGTGGAGGTGTCAAGTGGGATTGGTGGTGCTGCAGTCATGTAGCGCCTTAAGAACGCGCAAATCCGATGACTGGTGCGGTTGGTTTGTGGGTGTTTTGCCTTACAACACCGACTACCTAGTGGCGTCTGATGCTTGAGGTCGACAGGGAGAAGCGCTGGACACGGTGCTTCAATGAAATAATTTTGGGTGCTCAGGTCTCTGGACCATGCCCACACCTCCAATCCCTTCTACACGTCCACAACTCATATTCTCGTCATTAAGCCTTATTTCCTCTTCAGGGAGGTCTCGAGTCGCTGCAGCATTATTATCTGAATTCACTTTTCGTTAATCACGAGAAGGGAAATTGAGCGCGCAATGACAATCAGTATGTTTCGTCCGCAAAAGTGTATTATGACCTCTACTTCTTTCCATGGTTTCAAACCATTACTGCTTGCTGAACACTTAGGTCATTTGGCTTCAGTGACTTTGGATTTCCCACTATAATTACTTGTGATAAAAGGATGAATGAAAGATGTTTGTGCAGACTCCTTAGAATATCCTTCCTACTCTGTCCGCTCGCAAGCATAATTCTAAGTTGAATAGCAAAGTCGACCCCTCAAATTAGCTTATCAGCAAATCACAAGTAATCACCAGTCATAATGCAGGAAGAAATGTACTCATTGTAGTAAACACGGTGGAGGACCAGGGCTTATTATGCTTTGTTAGGTTTTGAAGGATTTTGTGGTCTCCATTATACATACAAATTGCTCTTCCGAAACAGCAATTAATGAAATTTTCTAAGCATGCGTAGTCCACAGCTGGTTTCCGATCCCAGAATTTAGAGGGTTTTCCATGCTTACCAGGAGGTTTCACACTTGCCTTCTCTAATTGCTGGGTCTTGATCTCAAGAGTGCACTGCTTGCTGAATAAGCTGTAGGACACCTCTATGGTAGAAGCCGACACGCATTGAAGAGAAATACTCCTCTTGCTTGACCACCTTGTTTGGGCTGCAAAAGCACAAGTATTGTAGCATAATTTGTAGAAGGCAGGCGTGCCATTCCATTAAGCCTCCCAGTGGTGACATGTGTAGCGTCTAAAATGCTATTTGACACAGATCCTGAACATCCGCATCTATTCTTAAAACGTAATCGTAACCTCCTTTGTCTTCATAGAAATAAGCAATCTAATTAATTAATTAATCAATTAATTAAGTTGTTTACATGATCCCTTCGATGCAGTTTTATTTTTACTGCGCCGATTAGTCTTACCTATGGATATAAGTAGCACCTACCTTAACACAAAGTGCTGCTAACTTCATGCAAATCCGTCCAACGCTTAACTACTACAAACAATTTCCAATAAGATAATAAAATGGATGAAGGACTTACATCTGACAATCTGTTTTACGGGAGTTGGTAGGCCAGCCCCACGCAGTGTGATGGTCATTGCTTCCTTACTGCTGCAAACCACTACAACTTCGAGCTCGCCGCCAACTTCACAGACACTGCCGGGCTGCACATGGCATCCGAAATCAGGGATACCAACTACCACTTCCACCTCTAGACTGTTTAACTTTACTACATCCTCCTCCTGCTGTACCTTGGCTGCCACGTTATAGCGAGCACCTTTTGAGTAGAAGTGCTCTACTGGCGTCCCTTCTTCGTAGAAATTGAGGAGTGTCTGTCGACTTCCATCACCCCAATCAATTGTGACCTTTAGTGCGACTGACGCGTACGTAATATCCCTCACTTTGAGGGACCCGTGATCGATCCGCTTGCAGTTCGTACATGCCAACGGAAGGCATGACGAACATAAGCTCATCATCGGTAAATATCCCACCAGCGCATATTAAGGTCCCATGAAATGCGTAGACTCCTGGATTACGATAACCACCATGATTGTGAGTGAACTCGCCAGGTACCAATTCATTGCGTCGTGTAACACGGGAGTCCTTGAAGTTGTGGTCATCGACGGCCCTGACTGTGCCACCAGTGTCTTCGCCAGTGATTTCAGATGTCAAAACTATGTCGTCATCCACGCACACCCTCCTAGAAGGCACAAATAGGTGCAGCATAGGTGTGCTAAGCGACTTCACGAAGTGGAGTGCTCATTTACTTTCCTACTAGGCCATTATGCCAATCAGTTTACTTGCTTCACTTGCTTTGTCAGTGAGTCACTGTGTTAGATTGTGCAAACTACCTAATAGTTCTATCAGGAGAATTAATCGTCTGCAATGTGTGATGAAGAGAACTTAAAGAGATAAGTGAACTAGCCTTAATTGGGCTTGAAGGAGGTAGGCCTTGGGCAGCTTCTCCACCCAGATGTCGAAATTCTCCTGTACACTACCCTGAGCACTGTTTTACGTGACAGCAACCTGACGCCTGCCAGTGTCATTAAAGAGGACAGGCGAAGAATGGACTGATCTAGATTAGGGTACAATTTTCACAGGACTCTATGCCCAGAGTCTATCGATGCTTCTCCGCTTACTGGAAGGCCATCGGAATAGACGAAGTTTAGACACGATTCCACACCAGCTGGAATGCTGTCACATTGGAGAAAATCTCCTAAAAAGCAAGAAAATGCACAGAATTCTTTGCCTCTTGTAATGGGACAGCATTGCGCACTAGAATAGGTGGCATACACTCTTCCACTTCTTTAAGCAAGTGCCACATTCGGATTTCTGCAGGAAGTGTAGAACTGGCCTAAGAGCCTCCTACCAACCCTCGTGCTCCTAACTGCAAAGCTGCCGAACTATCTTGCCTCTACTAGCGGAAAACTGCTTTTTGTCCTCTTGACTCAAAACACTGCAGCTCACCTCTTACTGGGGCTACAATCTCAACAGACGTTTGCGCTTCTCGCCAGTTAGTGCGATTTGATGCGTTCCGAGTGATGGTGTAATTTACAGCATGATCGAATGCGATACTTGGCTTTGGCGTTGCAGTCTCTTGAATCAGTCCACCATCAACAAACCATCTGAAAGTTAGCTCTGAGCCTGTGATCACTGTGACGATAAAATCAATGGGCTATCGAGATCTGAGCTTTCGACCCTCTGACACCGCTCTTAATGCTTCCGGCGAGACAGTCTCATAGGTGTGTTTTGCCGACTCCAGGGCATAATCCACTGCAAGAGAGAGGGAGAGGGAATAGGTCCGTTGGAAAACGTGACGAATCTCACTCGCAAGAATTGTCTCCACCGGTGAACCGTCGCCAGATTCCCATTTGTATATGACCTCGCCATCTGGAAGGTGCATATTGGGCTACATAGCATAGCTGTCGTGAGAAATTTCTTCCCCTTTAAAGATCCGGATCTTTCATTTTTTGAAGTTTGTTTCAAACTACCTTCATTCACAGTGAGTTGCAGAACCTCTCATTTGTCTACCGCAAAAGTGTGGACCGCGAGAGCTTAGGCACCTCGATGGTCATCCGCTGACACTGCGTGTTGCATGATTCCATGTCATACTTGCAAGGAATATTAAAGGCTACTCGAGATCCGATCATAGCAGGTGCAGTTATCCGTGGGATGCAGCATGATGAATAGGGTAGTCAATGGCAGGAGGCTTTGGCTGTGAAAAGTCAATAAAATGTGTGAAGGGGTTGGGTGTGCTGTGCAGCCAATAAGAAGTGTGTCTCAGGGTAACAAGAGGTGGTATAGATCCACTTTTCAATCGGTTGGTCGGAGGCCAGAAAAGAAGGGGTGGAAGAGGCGAAGGGGGCATGTCACGAGCTAAAGGGAAGACAAGGTCGGCGCGGACAGGTCTACAGTTCCCTGTGGGTCGGTCCAGTGAACCGATTGTTGCGTCGTGGCAATTACACGGGACGTGTGGGTGCTGGAGCACCGGTCTACTTGGCTGCTGTGCTCCAGTACCTGGCCGCCGAGGTGCCAGAGTTGGCGGGTAATGCGGCGCGCGACATCAAAAAGACACGTATCATACCTTGTCCCCTGCAGTTGGCGATTCTTAACGACGAGGAGTTGTACAAGTTGTTAAGCGGTGTGACCATCACTCAGGGTGGTGTGCTGCTTAACATCCAGGCGGTGCTGCTGCCGAAGAAAACGGAGAAGTCGGTGGTCAGCAACAAGAAGTAGGCGGACCCTGTGCCTCTCCACAGAGTGTGAGGCCATGAACGTGATGAGGGCCCTCTTGAGGGCCACCACACCACAAGGAGAATTGTTGACGTACAAACCCAGCGATTAACAGGCATCTGATCGGTTAACATTGTTGCAGTTGGCCAGTTGGTGCGGTGTTGCTTGCATGCAATTGGATGTTTTAAGTTTTGTTCTATCATTCCACCTTCGCTGAATGGTCTGCATGAAGTAGAGGGTTTTTATTGACTAATTTTGCAGCCATTTATTGGTGATTAGCGTGTATGAATTGTTGTCTGTGTGAGCTTAAAAGGTAGTCACTGATGTGGACTTGGCAAAAAAATTTATGGTTTTGTTGAGTGTGTTGGTTACCGCTTTGCTCTGTTTGATCACCCATGGTCTACCTTAGCACAGGTTAAGGTTTGGCTGAATTGTGTGGGTCTGCTCGTCATCTTTGTTTGGGAGTGCCGTGGCAATAAACGCTGACGCAGTGGAGAGACCTTTAGAGTTGAGTGAGAAGTGAAAGGTGGGCAAAACATGGTTGTTTGTGGGTTGGACTCAGGAAGCGTGTGGAGGCAGCGCCTTGATTTTTGTGTGTGAGGCTGATATTAATCTTTCTTCTTCTATCGATTCAACCCCATAGGAATCATATCATTCCAAGTATTGCTGGCGTCCAGTACTGCTTTCTTGTCCCCCATCGCAACCAATGAAGCCTAGCATTGGTTGTGTCTCACAACGTCCTCCCCGATGTAGCATATTCAGTTTGTAATAGAGCGGATTCTCTGACACTGCTATCCGTGCAGGCACTTTTGGGCCGTTACACTTTTAGTTGATTTGCCATGTTGCACGCTTCGCTACTTACACCAGACACTCCCACTGGGTAAAATTCAAAATAGCAAGGCTGAGTGGAACCAAACAGTGAGGAATAGCAGTCTGCATCGATTGCGATCTCCTTCTGTTCTTTGTTTGCAACACCGTTTGTCTCTACACGAATCGCAATCGCGCCTTATCAACGCGATGCAAAATGCGTTTATTCGAGCCCAAGCTACAAATGACAGCAAATTCAGCGTTGACTAGACACATTACCTACTTTTCAACTCACTGTAAACCTGCGAGCTCGCTAACGCCCTTACTGTTTGCACTCTATCATCCAATTAATGGAACCGCCCTCTGTCACCGAAACCTCACAAGTGGATACTCCAATTGGCACTACATGCAATGTGGTCCAGTATTAAGAACATCACACTCTCGTGAAGTCAATGAGGGCAACATAAAGTCACAGCAGCGCAGTGTAAAAGATCCATTACAAGACAGGCACTGTCAAAACAGTCCAATGCGCTATTAGTTAAGATCCCGTCCACATCTCCCGTTGAAATGATAGATCAATTCCTGACACATAAACACTACGCCACCAAATGCGCCGCACACTGTCCTGACAAAGTGATCAAACATAGGACTGCGCATTATCTTCACCCCTCCGAATCCTCCCTCAAATAAACTACCGCATTTTTACCAGTTCGGGGAAGCAGACAATACCCAGAGCACGGGTACCGATGCAGCAATGGAGATACCAATGTCCCTGAAAGCAAATTTGCTCTAAAACAGTTTGAAGTCAGCTGGACAATGTCAAACACCTCAAAATGATGTGAACACATTGACAAAACAACATACTCTGGGAAAGAACATCTTAGTTGCATTCACTAAAGTGTATGAAGGCACCACAAAGTCCATAAACACTATTACACACGTAAGCCAAGGCAGCAAAAGGTGAAGTTTAAGCCTATCTTCTAATTTGAAGTATTTTTGAGGATTCCGGCTAACTTAATATCGGAAATCAAATCGAGTATTATATAAACGATGTCTGCGATGGCAATCCTGCAATTCCTTAGGCATTTTTGACTATCAACAACCTTAATTTACCCCTTAACTACATGTTCTTAGGTACTTTATTTTGATTAATATTTTGTAAAATTCAAAGAATGCACACATGTATATCTGCTACATCTGTAGAATTCTAGCGTTACGGCTGCCTAATTTAATACCAAGCATGAGATGCCGAGAATAAATAGTTTATTAGCACTTTAAAATGAGAGAACCTCATTAGGCTTAGTTTTTTGCGCCTGGCGCCTTCTGCGCGGCTAGTCTGAACTTAATTTCCGTGTGCATTCTTTGATAGCAGTTGATGCACTGGGCTTTGAGTTTTGGACGCTTTGTTAGCATAAATTTTGGGAAATCCTAGTGGACGTTTTGCTGTAATTGAAATGAACAATCTGGGGTGGAGCATTATGTGCTAAGAATGAAGGTGTCACCTAACAGCGCTGAACGTGCGACTCACCTTCGCTATTGCTCTACACATTTCCGAGGTAAGAATTGGTAATAGTTTACGGGCTTTCACCACGTTTTCACCAGTTGCTCGTAGGTCCTTTCATATTTATGCATGGTGAAGTGTGGGTTATTTTCATGACTAAAGCGTTTGCCTTGGTAGAACTGATATCGAGGGCATGGGACAATTCGCAATTTGATTGTTGGCCCCGTGGTCCTGGTTTTGCATTGATGGTATCTTTGCGGAATGTGTTATGTAGGGTCTGAGTGGTCACTGAATCGTGGGTTTAGACTTGACATGAGTTGGTGTTTGAGGTAGACCCAGGAGCGAAGGAGTGGTTGCTTTGAGACCTGAAACTGTTTGTCTAGAAATGTTTGCATCGCTTCGCAGCTCACACTCTGTAGTGGTCCTAAGCGTTTGCTTTTTGAGGCATCTCTTGTTACTGGCATTTGCGTGTTTTGGCCTTGCAGTGAGTTGGAATTCACTCCCAGGCTTCCCATTTTGCCTTTTTAGAAACTACGAACTCACAAGGAGGCGACATTTAAAAATCTGTGGGATGGTGGACAATGCAAGATTCTCGGGTCACCTGGGTGGGCGTCTCCCTGGTCCTGCGACATGAGTCATTTCGTGGACGGTACCGATGCGTTTACTGGCATCGCGGTAGGTTTCATCTCGTTTGGCGCAAGCATTCGGATAATTGTATGGATGCGGTGGTAGTTGTGTCGATGCCGAAACAGAGAAATTAAGGAGACTTACTACAATTTATTTTAAATCTAGTTCAATTTTTTTGCTGAATCAACATTCGTTTGCCTTTGCTATTCGAAGTGTATGTTCTTCATCGTACAACTTATTTTTCGCTGTATACGGGGCTACATTTTCAATTTTTAGTACATTTGTCATACCAATTGGTAGTCATGTATGTGTATACACATGGTTCGAAATGTACATCTCTGTGTGTAAAGTTTTCTTTATTGGATGAGATTCACGAAGAAAACTGGATAAGTTTTCGTGGTCGATATACAATACTCACTCTTGTTAGTTATGCTGAACAGTTGTGGAAGGGATTGATTTACGTTGTTCCGGTGGCTTGTTAAATGGTGGGTTGTTTAAAAAGGGAAGGTTTAATGGTGACTGCGGAAAATCTACCAAGCATTTGGTGCTAAGTCATTGGTTTTCGTCTTTGAAATCTTTTGCGATGAGCATGGAGTCATTAGTGCACAGCGCTAGGTGTCGATTTCGCCTTCGAACTTCGCACATTGCACATGGAGCTTGTCAGCACAGTATTTCTATGTTGGTTTCGTCAGCCTCTCAAGGACGGTGGATGTTGATGGTGAGCAGTCTTGCTGGCTAGCACTCGCTCTCGTCTATCGTTGTTGGCGATGGTAATGCCAAGGGGAAATGTGGGTGTAGAAGTCGACCCATGGGAAGCCACTGAGACCGCACTGAGCTCCTTTGAACTCTTCGTCGGCGTAGGCGACTGTGGTGTTGCAGTTCTACTTATCAATCCTGTTGAACATTCCTTGTTCACCGTGGACTAATCATCTACCCAAGACTAGAGGTGTAGCTTTGTACTTGGTGCACTCATGAACGAACGACTGCGGTAAGTGCTACGCGAGAGCGAAGCAAGAGTGAACTGGTAACTTGGTAAGCATGTTGGATAAGCTGAATCGTATATTATTGTCCTCCTGGAATTATTAGTTTTGCTTGTTCGTTTTTAATCTAGGATGTTCAGGTTTTGTGGCTTTTACTACTCTGGTATGAGCTGAAGCCAATGTGAAGCAGGTGTGGAGTAATTGGTTATTCTATGGAGCTTTGTTATGTGAGCATGGTTCTCTGTTCAATTCTTCGCCACATTTGATAAGCGCTAGCTAAATGTTTAAGGCTTAAGACGCAAGCCATCGACGCGTATCTTTGCATGGGTAACTGTCCAAGGAGGCATTTTCAATAGCACGCATATGCGCGAGTGTTGCAGTGAGTGGGGTGACTTATTGCCCGAGTGTGATTAATTTGTAATAGTAGCGAGAAATTTTCAACAACTTTATTTACCACTTGCTTCTGTAGATTCTTGCGTCTGCAACTTATGTCGCATCAAATTGTACGAGTTTAGGATTCTTGTCTGTGCGTGCGTGCTGTTTAATGGTCGTCTTCCATTTGATCGTATTGAGTGTATTTCCGCTACTCGCGACAAGTGGTTGGGCTTGTCTTTGCACGCTTGCGATGTGGCCGTAGATTTCAGACTAGTAGCCATATCAAAGCCTAAATATTCTGTAACTAGAGTTGTCGCAATGCCGCACAGTTGACAGGAGTGTCTGCTTTTAGGCCAGTGTTTCCTTTACGGGACATGGAAACACGTGATGGTGTTAGTACATTGTCCCATCCCATACGGAATTAGCTTACACCATGGGGAGTGAGGGGTCTGACGATGCAGTACCCTTACCGAGGAGAGTATGGAGGACGGTGCTGGACAAAGTGAAATGGACTATATAATGCGCCGGTGGTTTGTTGCGTGACGGATTTTGGTGAATGAGTCACTTGGTTGCCTCATCATTGTGCCTTCGCGGTGGGGGGGTCGTTGATATGTCAACTACGTACCTGTTCTGCCCAAGTGCGATGTCTCCTTTCGTTTTTGGGGAGGATAAATTTGGAGGCGTTGATGGAGATGTTCCATTGCGCAGTCGCAGCCCATTTGTATGACCAAGTGACAACTGCTGCATATTTTGTTTCGGCAAGTGTGGAAATCTTTTTTTCGGTTGCATTTTGTTGACACAGGTGATGAGTGTATGTTAAATTACAGTTTCCATTGTTTAAAGGTGTAGAATTCGTAACTTGTAGGTGGATGAGTGGGTGTGAGGTGAAAGATTTGTGCTCAGGAAAAGAGGGCGAGATGTCCTTAGCCATTTTGTGCATGAGTATTTGCGACAAGAAGGCAGGGAGGAGCATAGGTCGCATATGGCTTAAATAAACTTGCAATATCTTCTACTCCGCAGAGCTGTCCGAAATGTCATGTTCTCATTGCAGTACGCGATACCTTTAAATGGGTATGATGGCTAGTACCGCCATTGGGCAACTGCGCGGTATTGAGGGATATGATGAATGAAATGGCTAGACGAGGTGGAGGGTGTGGTGAGAGATCAGCTTGTTGAATGCCTTTTAATAATATTCGTTAGTGTACTTGTAGTCCTTTATTTCTCTTATCTTTGCCTAATGTTACTTGGGTCTACTGGTCTTCTGGCCGCCTTGTTGGCAGAGAAGTGAGACCTCCTTCTAGCTGTTGATATTGATCTTCAAACAAAGGAAAATTGTTTGATGCACGTTGTGACATAAGTAGTTGATGGGATTGTCAGACCAGAAATAACCTGAAATCCTTTTCCATAGGGCTAGACTCGCATCAAATGCTTGTCAAGACGAAAGTTAGGTGATGTGGACACTAGCTATAAAATTAATCACCGTCTTCTAGATTCCAAAATCTGTGTCGTTAAAACAGAAGAAAACTTTACTTCAAAAATTTGCCTCCATATCATAATAATGGTTGAGAATTGGACAAGTTTATTCAAAAATAATTGCAGGGTGAAGGTGCTATTACCTCGAAGACTTAATGCAGACTAATTTGTTTAAACTACTCAAGAATGAGTCTGTGTTGTCTTTTCACTACTTTGTGATGAAAAACTTTTGTCCTTAAAGGTGAAGATGTCAACGACTTTGAGAATATCATAATGCCACGTTGATTGGAAGCGGTAGCAAAGCAAATGTAGTTAATAAAATGCAAGCTACCGAAATAATGGAGTGAGAGTGGAATGGATTTTAAAGCAGGGGGCTAGGGCGCAGCACCAAACTGTCTGGTGCAGAATAAAATTGGAAGGCGATTGGGTGTTTGTAGTGTGAATAATAAATGTGAATTGTTGTGGATAAATTGAAATATGGAAAATAAATGTTTAAAATTTAAAAAAGTGGCAAAATATCAAGGAAGAAGATGTAGACATGTTTAAAGATAACGAAAAGTGGTTGCTGTGGGCTAGCATTCAAGAGGAATGGAGCGACTATCAATTGGGTAATGAACAAGTGCATTTGAAGAGCGACTATCAAATGGGCAATAAATAAGTGCATTTGAAAAAAAAATGTGATTGACATGAATGTAGTCGGCATCGGTTCCGGTTACGTATACGGCTATGATACGCCAGCCGGTGGGCTGGCCTGTGGGCTATGCCAGCAGCTGCGTTCCCTCTGCCTGCTGACTACATATAATCCGCCCCAGTATTATGCATTAAAGGAAGTGTTTTTTAGAACTTGTGACGAAAGGCGAGGGATTGTATTTTTGTTCTTTCCTGGTGTTTGTTGTGGGGAGGAATACACTTGCCTAAATAATTGGCCAACAACTTGAGGACGGTCGAACCAGTTTGGATGAACCTGAGGCGAAGTCTAATGTGATTCTCTATTCCCCGATTAGGCTTCTAGAGCGCTGCTGAGCTCAACCGATTTCAAGTTCTAATTAGTATTTTAGGCAAAAATGAAGTTTTGTGGTCAAATAGTACTTTGTGCGACTTTCTCTCCTTTGCCCCAGTTGGCAAATAAGTTGCTACGCCAGAGCTATTGTAGCGTGAGTAGTCTAGCATCACCGGAAAATGTGGAAAAGCTTGATGCGAAACAGCAGATAGTAGGGACTTTATAGGCGTTTTGAATGCTAGGGGACCACTTTCTCTGCATTACCTTCTCGCCCTGGGTCTGACAATACGTGTGGTTACATTGGTCACTCTGTCAGCCTCCATGATGGCCTCGAAAATACATCCTTAGTACGATTAACAAAAAATCACAATGCTCTCCCTGAATAGCATGAACTTGGACGTCTCCTACCGAGTTGACTTGCTCTAGTTAAGAGGTGGAAGTACAATCAACGAGAATTGGTTGATGAGGCAAAATGATGAACGCTTTTCATGCAGGTAACAAATTTAGCTGTCCTCAACTTGTGCAGCAAGGCAATTGTTGGTGAGCATCGAAGAAACTCGGACACCATTTGGAGCTTACAGCTTGCTGCCAACTCCGCGTCTCTCCCATCACGTCACAGGAGTGACTGGTGCTGCAGCATCCAGCATGCTTTGACGCCAGACTACGCACAACTGAATCGCTTGTAATGTGGACAACAATCAAGAATGCGGCCCATTTGCCTGGATCATGAGACTCGTTGCAGTTTGAAGCTGTGAGAATCAAGCCTTCCACAATTCTGGGATGGCAAAGCAAGGCAAGGCAAGGCAAGGCATGGCAAGGCGATGCTAGGCTTCGAAGTAAGTACCTTAGGGGTCAAAACTTATTTGCTAGAATAAACGCAGAAGCTAATTTAAAGTGCTTAGGAGCAGATCAACTTCAAATTCAGGTAGAGCATCTGTAGCGTAGGGAGCATCCTTTACTTTGAGAAACTAGCAAAACGGATTTGAGAAATAAATTTTTGACACCTCCGATGGGGTGCAAAGAAACTTGTCCGTGAAGTGCCACAAATTACCAGTCAAGCGAACGAAATGGGTCTAAAAATTAGGATCACCATAAGTTCTGGGAAGTAAAGTGTGTCACATGGATGCAGAGCACACAGACATTGAATGGCGAAGTCAGCATGAAAAGGCACTTTTTGCTGACGCATAGAAGGGCTGAGAGGTCGAAATGGATAATAATGAATACGAGAGGCTTGCACAACAGACATCCTTGTCGATCGGACCCCCACCGACGCGCACATAATGTGCGCAAGACCACATCCAGATCAACATCTCTATCACGCGTCTGATCGGCTTTTGACGGCCATTGAGTGACCGACATTTGAATTGAAGAGTTTAGTAGGATGTTTGAAGTGTAGTAAACGCAACCGCACCCAATCAGTTGTTGAGAGGAAATAAGCGAATACAACACGCCTCCTGGGGTGCTTGCAAAAGCAGCCATGAGAGTGCAGACTTCCGCAAAACCCAAGCATAACAGTTTTCCTGTGCTTGTAGAATTCAAAGATTATTTAGGGCTACCTTAATAGCGGCACCTCTTTCAGTATCAGTATTCATGCCACTTGTCACATAAATCAGAAATATGCTTACAGTCCCCAAATAAAAATAATTTGACTTTAGCGGATTTCTTGCTCACTTGCTAACTGCTTGGCTTAATAGGTATATCTAGCGTAACAGAACAAAGCGTTCCACCTTGACCTGCGTCTATCCATCAAGTTTGCATTTATTCCCATAGGGGACAACGAGGTCGCGCTATGCACTTAGTTGTGCATAAGTAACTATCAAAGCCTTTGGAATTAATTATTTATATACACAATGAACGCGTAACTTGATTGATCCGAATAGCTGTCAAGCTCCCTAAGTGAAGCCGACTTTGTCACTAAATTGGCATGACTGTAAGTACGTGAGCACGTGATTTGTAATGAGCTGACTAGCACTGTGTTGGTAGCGCTGTGGTGGTAACACTGTTGAATTTCGGTCCATTCAATTGCATGCTTTTTTATCAAAATGACTTATTGTCAGTTTGTAAAAGGCAAACACAATAAACCCAAAATTTCTTGTTTTCGGTTTATTCTGGGCTATCTGAAGGGTTTTGGTCAAAAAGTGCTAAGATATGGTCCTTATCCTCCGCATCAAAGCTTACATTGCAATGTTTGGTTAAAGGTAAAATAAGTTTTTTAGATTGAAGTTGTTTGTGGAAATAAATATTGGGGTATGCATCAATGATTTTCAAAGCATTCCAGGGTGGAGTCTGCATGTGCAAAGCACGAAAATGGGCAAAGGAAGACCAAGATCTTTTTTGCGTCACGAATAATTTGTGGAACTTCACGGGTGAAATAACACTTCATTCATTCATTCATTCATTCATTCATTCATTCATTCATTCATTCATTCATTCATTCATTCATTCACTCACTCACTCACTCATTTATTCGTTCATTCAATATTGGGGTATGCAACAATGCCTTTCAAAGCATTCCAGGGTGGAGTCTGCATGTGCAAAGCACGAAAATGGGCAAAGGAAGACCAAGATCTTTTTTGCATCACGAATAATTTGTGGAAATTCACGGGTGAAATAACACTTCATCCTTCTTCCAATTCGATAGCTTCTATAGTCGTGCCATTTTTGTTGCTCCAACTGAGTTACCAACCATGTTAGCACAGGGTTGACGAAGAGGGCTCTTTCTATTTGAGACCTGTGTTTCGCTCTCAATAATGGCTTACAATAGGTGTCACATTTTATTTGGGAGGTGCTTGCTTTCTCTTCTGACTCCACATTTCTCCTTCCATCGGTGTTCTTCTTTGTGTCATTCCAGCAAATCCAATAAGGCGTAACAACAAGTTTTCATTTGCCCATCGAAAAACCCCAATTGGAGCCGCAACGACAAGAGAAGGACACTTGATTTAGTTTTCTTTATTATGCACTATGATGCCTGATGTGTAGCTAAAATGAAGAAGGACAGGAGCGAACCTATCAGTATGCCAAACCCCGACTTGAATTAGTGCTGTTTCCTCAGACAACAGACTCCACACCACCACAGACCATGCGACTCGTGACACTGCTCGATTTCTACACTTGGCATTGAGGAAGAACTAAATCACCAATTCGCTACACCACCATGCTCCCCTCAACACAATCTATTCCTAACGCCTTTCCATGCTTCAGTTTACCCCGGCAGTTTTTGTCTTTTAATCTTCATAACCTTTCACTTTTGAGTTCAAAGCACGTCAATGGGTCAAATCATGGGGATTAGGTAAAAGCCAAGCGGCGTTTACACGAGTGAGGGCTTGGCTCATGGTGAGTCTGAGACGCGAACAAGGAGGTAGTGGTGTCTTTGCGTCGCTCTTATTAATGAAGGATTGGGGTCGCGGGGAAGGTCTTTGGTGAAAGCGTCGCACTTTATCTCTTGTGATTGCAAAGTAGAGAGGCTTCCAAAATCGGAGAATGACGTTTCGTATCTATTCGGTGGTTTCATGTTGGATCAAGCAGTAGCTGTCTTAATCAAATACGCGGTGGAGATGGTAACGGAAGGCTTGAAGTTGTGTGTATCACGACTGTTCAAGACAAATCTAGACCGTTAAGCACATCAGATATCGAAAATGGAGTGGGATAGATTTGTGGAAACTGCAAATTCTCAAAGCATCGACACTCAGCCCTTAACTGGTAGGATTCAATGTGGTGAATTTGTAGACGACTGACTGGCCTTCAAGGTTGTGCTTCACGTCATTGTTAGTAGCACTTGGTCTCAACGTCATCAACTTTCTTAAGTGGTTGCCTGCCACCGTCGATTTCACGGGAATCTCCGTCTCTTGTCCCATTCTAAGAGAGGTGTTCCACAAGATAAATTTTCGGTTGCACGAATAATGGCTGTTTATCAGAGGTGGGGACTTCCATGGATAGGGTCATCTTTAAAGCCTTTCTGCAATTCACGAGTCGTGCGAGTGAGCGGTCGAGTTTGCCACCATCACGGTGTAAATGAAGCACTCCATACTAGTGACTAACTACAGTGTCAAATTTTGGGACTACACCCAGCACTACAAGCGCACTGCTGCTATTGACGACCATCGTGAATCATGACGAGATCGTCAGAGGAACGTTTTCCTTTCTCTCCACTGTTCCGTCCCGTTGTTATTTAAGTGCCGCCCAGACATCGATTTGGTGGGTGGAATTTCGGGTTGGGGAAAGGGGTGTTGATCAGCCCAGCTGCATAAAATTATGCTATTTTAAGGAAAGTGTCTATTAAAAAGTTTCTATGGTTTTAATAACTTTTCCTTTGCTAGTTTGTGTAAATTCAGCAAGTTGTGGCAAATGCAGCCAACATGAATGGGGCTGTGCCGACCTTCCAGGCTTAAACTCCCGCCTACGCGTTCATAGATGGTGCGCAGTGCATGCGTGCGCGTAACCGTGATTGGGCAGATTGTCACCCAATCAGAGAACAAGTTTGTGAGTATCAAACCGCCACAGGCTGTTTGCCCACACAGAGGCCGCAGTCAAGCAGGATGGTGGTGAGTGTTGCTGACTTCCTTGTATTGTTCACTATGAAGTAGAATTATTGCGTGGTTTTAGAACCATTTAAGTGCTAGATTCCAAAAGAGGAGTCTGTCGCGTCGTTTTACAGGGACGCCTCATGTTTGTTAACGGTTAAGTAGAGAACAATTAACGTTTGGCTCGTGAATACCAGTTATGTGCCATATTGTCCACCCTGAGCGCACATGGCATGTACTGACCAAAGAGTAACCCACATCGCACTCCTCTACATAGACTACATCAATCCATTTAGTAAAAAAACCATCCATGACTCATTAACCCATCCATCTGCATCATTTCTATCTGTCCAGACAACAACCCCTTTATGACCATTTTATTTAATCACTGATCGTTCTTTATCGTACTCCATTCACACGTCCATCCCAATCGCGCGTCCGACTTTCTATCGAATGTATCAACATAATCTTTTCCGATGGATTATTTCAATTTCACACAAACATCTGCGGAAAAGCCCATCATTCTTCGATCAATTGAGTGAACCGTCCCTTCACTTGTCCATTCCTTCATGCACTCCTTCATTCGTCAACCTCTTCTCATGCTCAGCTCTTTTATGTCCGCTCTTCCACTTAATCCGTTCACATTATTCAAAATCTTTATTATTATACTTGCTTCAATTAGCTCCTCCAGTAATGCGCTCATCTTTATCAATGAAAGGACTGAATGTAAAATTGTTCAACTGATCTTAGTGGCTTTCTTTTCAAGGCGAAACTAGCGTACTTTTCCGACGGTATTCGTCAAGTCGACTACGTTGTCGCCTTCTACCTTTCTTCGTCATCGGTTTGGGGGCCAATTCAAGACTTCTTGGTCAATATCCTCCAAAATGGCGTCGACATTGAGGTGAGCAAAAAGCTAGGGGGAAGGGTGACCACATGCATTTATTGTCAAAAGTGGACCAACGTAGTTAAACATGACCGCTTATAGCATCACAGAGCAGACATATTGAAGCGATATTCTCCGTTAGCAAAACGCTTTTGTCTAGTTTCAGTGTTGTAGGAATGAGGCACGTAAACATTTCGAGGACGGTTGGGCAATCTGTAAAAATCCTATTCGTGGTGGTTCGTTCTCGGCCCATAGTCTGACCAGTCATTCGGTAAACACACGTTTGGCATGCGGAAGACCTGATCCGAAGCGTTGTTGCGTGCACGAGCATCGAACATTCCCATTGGCTGGCAGGTTGGTACGAAGATGGCATATTCGTTTAGGGCAAGGCTTTCCAGGTTTTGAGTTAAATGCTAGGATGAGGGGGAATGTGTGAATATGTCGACTCTATTTTTGCTGTTTGCAGTTACTATCCTGGAAGTGTAAGTTTAAATTACACGCCGTCGTGTTCACTATATTACCTACATTTAAGTCTGTCTCTCTGCATTGGTGGTCCTGTCGAAGCACTGAGACATTCATGTGTCAAGGCAAGAGCCACAGTTGCTCAAAATCTCGCGATTCCTACTATTGCTCTTTTGATCCCCCATCCAAAAGGGTTTTGAATATGTATGGGTTTGATGGTATAAAAACTGTACCATTTACACCCATTTCCTCCTTCCTAACGCCAGGAAAAGGTATTAACATTAATAATAGCAAACTATGCGCAAATTGTATTGCTAGCGTCAAAGCCTTCCTTTTTCTCTGGCGGAGAAATACAACATTCGAGAAGGGATAATTTTGAGGGCATTCCGAGCACAGTTGGCGTTCAAGCAGATTAACTACGCTTCGGAAACGGTTTTAAATTCAGGGCATCACACACTGTACTACACGGGTTAGATTGTGAAGAAGTGCATCCGGGAGTAGTACCCAGACCCGGAATGGCGTTGACAGTTATTTTTAGGAGTGTCATCGATCCACGAGTTGTGTAATAAAAGGAACTGGCGGCGTTAGACTGCCTCAAAAATGGTTTTGTTCAAAGGCATGGGAAGCGTGCCTTTAGATTTGATTTTGGTTTGTTAAAACCCAATATGCTGTTTTGCTTTGTGGAGCACAAAATTAGGGCCACACCCAAAACTGACTTGGCTATGACCCTACTTGAAGATATAATGAGGCTTATTGAAGCGGAAGAGGAATTGTCATTAATGCACAACTGAAGATTGATTAATGAGTCCCACATTTCTGGCAAGCATTGTGTTCTGGTCTTAGCAGCATTAATATTTCTGCGGAATGGAGTGGAAGCCTTCAAAATTTTGAGAAATACTTATCTCTGGTGGAATTCACTAGTTTGTAACGAAAGTTGACCCCAAAATGTTTCACTTATTCCTCATTCGACACAGTCAAACGAGTGTAGCGTTGCCAGGGTCCCTGAGATGATATAGACGTCTCAGCTTAGGTGTTTTCAATCTAGCCACTGCAGTCACCTTCCTGCAGAGAAGATTCGCCTCTTCTTTACTCATGCGATATGACTCAACCTCAGTAAACGATGGCTCGTCTTGGTCGCACTGACTGCGACGTGACGACAAAGTTGACTCACGGGTCTATGACAATGGTCTCACGTGGAAAATGCGTGCGTTACGCACGTGGAGAGGCTTGCAGTGGGGATTAAAGTAGTAGGTACGACAATTGGGAAGAGCTTTAAATGAAGGGTGGCCGAGTTGTCAAGTAATGCAGTAACTTCATTCCACGTATTCGAAGTCTTTAGGATTGGAGACTTTGAATACCAAGTGAACTTTTCGCTCACTGATTTCTCCAGAGTTTAGAAATGATTGCAATTAAATATCCTCAAAAGTAGGCAAAAAATGAAGACACAAAACCGAATGCAATCAGGAATTTATTTAAACGAATCAAAAAGTGCCTATGCTGGTATCCAATATTTGTGGATTTCGGATTAAGAGTAACACTAGTGGCTTGTACATACGCTGTGTGGCTTCAGGAGTTATACTTTCATCGTATTTATGCAGTTGTAGGTTTACTGGGCAGATGTGTTTTTCCTTCACCCTCGATAACAAAATTAACGAACAAGTTAAACTGCGATTGCTTGGTTTTATATTGAAAAGTAACACTTTGGGGAGTGATGAGTACATTCACCTTTTGATCAGTCCTTTAACACTGCATTTACATCCTCGCTGCAGAGGTTGCAGTTTACTTTCAAAGTGGCTTTATTGTATGGAGATTTTGTCAGTGTGGGCGAGCCATCTCAGAACAGCATGCTCTGCTTCAGTGTAGCAAAGTGGTCAACGTTGACCTGCTGTCTACCTTGCAAACGAATGATTATTTTTGCTGCTTTCACAAAATGAGCGGTCGCTCATGCAAACTAGGACCGGTCATGCTCTGACCAAGTGTTTCACACGCCTAACAGATCCCCACTGGAATGATTGATGTGCTGCGAGCTGAGGTTGTCTCCAACTAATAGCATCCCAATGTTTCAGCACTTGAGGTCTTCACTAACGCCACGCATCTCTACCCTTAAAATCTCCTTTGCAGGCAAGTGTGCTTATCACTACACGTTATCCCATCCACGTTCATACGTCGCCGCTATAGTTTGCTCAAAGGCATTTTGCAGCGAGGAAAATTCAATCCCACAGCCAAATGAAACACTAAGGTTTGGTGTGAATGGATCGCTTTCTGGGGGAAAGCCCACTTGCATTCATTATAACTACTATTCAGAGAAATTTTTCCATCACAGATTGAGGTGGGCGATGGAGAGCCATCAAGGGAATTCAGCGCAGACCCGAACGTGGGCGCATTCGTAAAGAATAGGCTGATCTTTGCGAAATTGCATGTCCAATTGGAAGCCCTGCCTCCGATTGCTGAAATTTTACACTTCCAGAAGGCTATCGTGAGTTCTATCTCCCTTTTTAATCAAAGAGGCCAAACTGCATCGACGATTTCGACACATCAAAACTTCAGATACGTGCGTTTTTCTACAAAAGACGCGTTCGTTGTGTCCGCCTAAAGAGAAGGCTAAGGAGGTGTGTTGACGTAGTAGTTGCTGCATCCCCTTAAGCACACAATGCTGTCACTTAGGGTTATAAACAACTATTGCTCCTTTAGCCCACAAAATGAACGCATCGCGTGTCTAATCGTGAATAGCAGGGATTGTCCCTCCGTACCCTTAAAACGAAATTCTGCGGTTGTTCGATAATTCACTGAACTGGGGGTTTGGTACGCAAGTGCTCAAGGCTCCGCAACTTATACTTCCTCTTGGTGGCGTGGCCTCTGGACCATGCAAGTGTCCTCCCATCACACCACTAGTATTCATTTCGCCATACCATGTGACTTCCAATCAACTCAGGAAAGGCCTAAAGCGCTGCACGAGTAGGGTTTGAGGGGATGGGCACCACTGCATAGAAAAATTTTTTAGCGTTTTATAAGTATTCTGGAAAGACGATTAAATTGCCTAGAGAAATATGCAAATTATTTAAATACATGGCATCTACTGAAATCTCCAGTCTGCGAACAGCGAAGAGCTAAGCTAGTGCTGAACCTGTTTAACTGATGTGTGCTTTTGGGCACCTGCCAACTTTCAAGGCAAACATGCCATATTATTAAGCACTCCCATCTTGTTGTCTCCTACGAGTCAGTTATGCCCCAAGTCCGGAGGGCGAGGCTGATTCTTACCTGCTAATATTTGGGTAAGAGAGTATGCTTTACTTGACCATCCCCTGGACCATACTCGCAGCTTTCATGATTACTGTGAAGCTTCGGTCGTCAAATGATAACCCAAGTTAACCGTCGTGACTTTTGCATAAGGTTTTTTCATTAGGATACGGAGACAATTGGAACTGATAAAGGCTGCATTTTTGATTAATTTGACTTGAGAAGTCTGTCTTCCTCTTCGAGGCTAGTAAAAACCCTACGGTTGGAGCGTTTGCCATGTCAACCACTTTTGTAGAGACTTTAGCTTGAGAGCTTGTGAATTTTGCAAGCCGTCCTATTGCGCGTTTAATTTTTTTTTTTGAAAGCCAAACTCAAATGGCCATTTATTATGATACAAAAATGGAATTTCCGATTGTTATGAAAAGAAATGGCGAGCTCATCATTCTTTATGATGCGAGTCTCGTCACACTCTGACATCCACGGCTGGTGATTCGTTCCATGATGTATTGCTTGAATTGTGTTTTGACGCCGTGAGGCGGAGGATAGGCAGCAGTAATGATATGAAGGTCCGATCGTACCTCAAGCACCTAGCAGGCCACTGAAACACCTATGAATTTATCACATGGCTTTTTCCACACTTAAGTGTCGTCTTCAGCCTTCTCCACCAACAATCCTTTGCTTTTGCTGCAATCTTTCCTCAAATTTTGATTAGCCGGAAAGCATGAATGGTGACGACATTTGTGTAGTTGTTCAAGGTTTCTCAGATGTCTTGTTTGTGGAAGGTAGGACTGAAGGCTGAACATTGCTTAAAAAGGGAATGCTTCTTGTATTACTAGACACATCTCGGGAGAAATGTTGTGCAATGTAAACAAAATTACCGCAGGTACCTGCCAAAGATCCATTTGAATTCATTGAACCTTGGTCTATATCGCCACCAGTGTTCACTATGCAGAACTCAAAGCCCTCAGTTTGCACGAGGCTTGTACCGTTTCGATAGCTTTTCTTCAATGCGTCTCCACTGCTTCAGCCATCCACAGCAAGCGTCTGCCTTCTGTAGTGCCTAGGATTGGTGGTACTTAACTCGCTATTGCCACCTATTTCATAAAGAGCTGTAATGATGTTAGGCCGACCTACGAATGGAAGGACGCAGCAGCGCAACGAGGACCGAAATCATCTCGATCAGAACGCCGGTAGAGATAACCATAGCATTTTAGCAGATATTTATTTGTTCCTAGCATTTATCCTTCACAAAAGGAACCTTGAATTAGCGATTGAGTGATTGAGGTTGTTTAAATGAAAAAAATGTAATCCTACTTTTAGGATACTGAGAATGGGACAACATATGACTCCTTCTTAACGTCCGCTCAATGCGCGTGAGTGAGCCGCCCTTTTATGCCTTATAAAGACCTGATGATCCAAATGCTTGTTGAAATGTGATAGCCAGATTGGTGTGACATGGGTTTCTGTGCATATTTGCTTTTTTAGAGGAAAAGTCATGAAATTTGTTGGCGATCTTATGCAATAAGAGAGAGTGTGACGCGCATGGATTTACTCAACGTCTATGTTCAATTTTTAGTTTTAAGGGATTTGTAGACAGCAGAAGCGATTTCTTTACCCCTTTGGAAAGAACATTGGCGGTGGAATACATCATCAAACAAGTATCCTGCTCAAGCCTGCAAGTTCGCGTATGTTGCTGCTTTCCTAATATGATGAGACTGACTTTTGGAAATCCGTATGATCTGTTTAAAAGCCTTTTTGAGCCTTCCACTTTTACCAAAACTACGAAGTAATCGGTTGTGTCGTAGCTACTTTTGTCTATCAAAGCAGTTATCCTTGCAGGATTAGTAGACTATGGTTCACCATTTGCTGGAGTGATGGTGGCTGCAAAATACAGAATATTTGTACCCAGGTGGATGAATTAACACACTAATGCAGATTAGATTTTGTGAACGGTCGGCACGTTCACAAACACGAGAGGTGAATGGAGACTGTAAAGTGGCTCGCTAAGGAGGCATGACAGTAGGAGAGGGAGCTGCAGGAATGCTGAATTTTAGTGGTGCATTTGTTTGTGTGCCAACTTTCAAAACGATAGCAAAAATTATCCAGTGAGAACTAACTATTCAATAAAACTCTACGGGGGTAGAGGTAATATTGTGAAGAAAAAGGGGGACTCCTGCAAATCAAGAAATACATTGCTTTGCAGTTCCCCAGAAATGTTAGCGACTGGTTGATCTCCAAACTTTCAAGGCACCTGCTTTTCGTGGAGAAAATACTGTAACTGTACCGATAACCACCTGAAGGTGGTTAAGTTCAACCAGTTGCTATAGCTATGCGAAAGTGAAGTTGCCCAGAGGTAAACTCGGCTTTGCCAGTTGATGTTGTAGCCATCAGTTGCGTGCTCGCTGATCGTGCGTCATTTGCGCACCTATTACACTAGTCGAGCAAGACATGCGCTTTAAGAGTCTTTTTTCGCCACTTTTCTGACCAGCTTCCCAAGAGGATCCAGGAGCTTGTGCATAGGAGCTTAGGGTTTGAAGGCTTGCAAGGCACTTTAAACAGTTGTCAATGCGCTTGTAACAAGTGGCGATTTAATTTATAACACGATTGCAAAAAGACTATTGGAAACTTATGAGTTAATAAAGCATTGCGTATTTGAATTACTCAAGAAGTCCAGCGCGCCAAGAACGGCACTGCCTCTCCCAACATCATGCAGCATCGAGAAGTCATTCAAGAAGAAGGGTATTATTGCAACGTTTTCGCTGCACGAAGTGAGTTTGCTAGCCCATTACTCATAGAATCTTTAAAGTGCACGGGAATCTAGCTTTCATCATTTAGTTAAGTAATTAACAAAATACGATCCTTCAAACACTTATCTACAATTCCATTAACTGAAATCACCTATTTGTAAAAGCCGAAGGTGGATTCACATCGTTCAGAGCTGATGGAAAATTGGGCCTCGGAAAGAAAAATCCTCACGCTCCAAAATTTTGATTCAATAAGGTGAGCCCCAACTGCTCTACTGTGTCATCTAAAAATCATTTGCTGCATACAATAAAATCCTTTTAGAATGATGCTGAAATCACCTCAAGAGGCCTTGTTAAAGTTGCTCACTCCATTCGCTGATATTGTTTACCACACTTGTTGTAGGAACTACCTCGGTGAGAAGGCAACATTCAGCTTTGCCTGGATCCAATTCTACATTCGGAGTTTTCTTTGCTTGTTTATTTTGGCACTTGTCGTCTCCTTGATCCCTGTCTTCCTGCGAGGTCGTCCACTTTCGATAAGGTAAGATCTGTAGTAACGCACCTACTGCTACAAAAAATGGGAGACGTGGGGTTCATTTTAGGGCTTGTCATCCGCTAAGTTTGCGCACCTGTGAAGGCTTTCGAATGGGTGTAGGAATACCTGCCTACATTACGGGTAAAAGGCGGAAAACTAACTTTCAGCTTAGGTGCGGCGGTTCCTCAAAATCTCCAACTTTCTAAAATAATTTTGCAGTCGTTTTGAGAGGATTTACTTCACCGCATCCTGACGCGAGGCTATTAGATGGCTGAGTGTCCTGGATTGTGTCATACAAGGAGAAGGTTAGGGCAATTCTCTAGATTAAAAATAGCCGGTGTCATGATCGTCACCGACATCCCAACGCACGGCCGACTGCCCTTGAACGTTTGTATAATTCCTGTGTCTCGTCATTTCGACTAAGCGATTTTTCGTTGCTTGAAATCTTGCCTAAGTGTCTAACAAATGTGAATAAGTGGCCAAAGGTAAGGGCTTCGAAATTCGTCCGTGGCTCACGGTTTCGCATAGCGTTTCATTTTCTTCTCTGCACACGACTGTAGTCCTTCCTTCACCTGTCATCTTGGTGGACCATGGCAGAACTAATCCGCAAAGCTTATTCCGGTTGTCACTGTTGCTCACTAACGTGTGTGCTGATACTCCAATGGTACATCCTCTAATTATTCACGTTGTTCAGATAAGGTAGGAGTATATGATTTGAAATCTTGCTTTGGCATACACGCCACTTGTACTTCCACACAAACAACTCAACTTTGCTCCCTTTAAATGAGTATCTGCTTAGATGTTGAAATTGCCTCAAATTTTTGGGACGAACACTCTAATATTGGAAGCAAAATAAGTGTGGGGAGGCTAAGGTGCTGCTTGCAATGTCGGCATGTGATTTACTGAGATATGTATGACCCCAAAAGTACGGTGTTTGTCAATGACTCCTTGAAAACGCCTGCTTGAGTGCATCTTTTAATCTCTTTTTCAGTAAGGAGGTCTGCATGCATGACAGCACACCATTCATTATGTGTCCACCATGCAAGGCAAAGGTTTGTCGATTTCGAAGACTGAACAAATCTTGCGGTGACATTATTTGGACCTACTTCTTCGATAGTCCAGCCTCAGTTGTCCTCGCATTCATTGCTCCGATTTTCGGTTAGTCTCTCTAAAATTGGATCATTAAGCAAGTCCAATGGCGCTTTGCTTTTACTAGAAAACTATGCCTCCTTAGATCACCCATGCAAGCATTCAACCATTTCCCGCAATTTTGTATTTGGAGCCACAATGGGAAATTTGTCCTTGACACTGTTCTACTCGTATCACGCAAATGCTCCAGACTTCACTATCTTGTAGACATTGATCCCGTAGATTATGGGGAATGTATAAGAAATCTATCGAATTGATAATATTTCAGCTGACCAGTCAAGCTGAGTCTCCTCTGCTTTTATCAACTTTAGGCTCACTGTGCTTGCGACTGTGGACGTACCAGCAAAGCGCGCTGGCCCATCGATGGCACATGCAGAATTACAAGGTGGCTGAGAAACCTGCTAGACGGCATTTCATAGAGATGCTCAATCCAGTGCACCGATCACCGCTAAACGTGAGTTGCAGATGAACATGAAAGGAAGAAAACCCTTTTGTTTCCTTCTACATTGCGTCTTTTAGAACACATAAATGCGTCTTTATGCATAAAGTAATAAGATGATCTCTTTGAATGCACATCCTGAAACCACTGTTGCAGGGTATCAGTGTAAGTGGCAATTTGAAATTGTTACTCGCAACTCTGTGACTATACGCATCACATGGTACTTGATCCAATCTGTTAGGCTTTGTTTTTTATTTTATTTGCATCATTTTTCCCAAACGCAACTTATTCGCTTTTATCTACGTAAGGAAAGTCTCCCTCTCTGGTCGCTAAGGGTGTTAGTCCTCGTCTTCACCTGGTCCATCGCAGCAGTATTGGTAGGTGATTACTTGAAGTTTGGTCATTACCATTACTGACTATTCAGATTGGTAATCCTGATTGGTTTTCTGGTGTGACTGAATGCAACAACGTAGTTTATCCTGTAGGCGTTGGTATTGCCATAGACTTGCTCATAGGCATGCCCTATATGATCTGGACGTGCCAATCAATCATCGTGCTGCTCTGTAATGTGCTCTTTAATGCTGAGCCCCTTCGGTCAATGCAATTGAAGTCGCCCAAAGTTAACAGACAATGATTGTTTGGGTTAGTTCGCAGTACGAACCACATAAGCTTATGGTAAGATTTCCGGACAGCACTAAAAAGCCATGATTGGAGGTGACTGAGTCTACCACCCGAATTGGAATGGTCTCAGCAGTTAGCTTTCGGTAATGGAAGACGGGTCGCTTAAAGATTGTTCACACTTTGGCGAGACAATTCCTGCTACTGTTGTCAACAGTGGATGATTGTACGTAAATATTAAAAGAAAACGAAATGAAGTTACGTGTCAAACGCTTATGCATCTCAGCAATGCATAATGCAAATTGAATGATGAAAAAATCGTCGATGTCCACACTATTTGTAAGGCAGTGATGGCGGTCAAGTAGTTAAGGGAACGTGTTTCAACTATCCTCATGTAGATATGGCAGTGGATTTTAAACCTTCTTACTTCTCCCTAATTACTCTCGTTTCGTAAAAGCTTGCCATGGAAGTTAAGTAATTGAACAATTGCCTGGTTTACTTGTGGCAGGAAGTGGCTTTGTATAGGATAGGTTGCTAAGGAAGGGGACATAATATCTCTCATGTCCAAACGATTTAATATCTTGGTATGCAGATTTCACATAGAAGCGACGTCTTCACCATCTCGTTTTTAAAAGACTATGTGCTTCATGGGTGTGGCGGCGTGCGGGCATCATTATTTACCATGAATCCATTGCTGACGGCAAACTAGTAAAGGTGAAATAGGGGTAAAGGTTACAAACGAGAAGCGGTTACTTTCTTTGTACACGAGACAATAGGATGCAATGTATACGCTTACATTTACATTATGCATTTACGGAGGAGTACTTTGCTTTGTAGATTTCTTTCTCAGTCGGGTTAGGACTGATGGCGGACATCCTTGCCCCTCGTCTGGAAGTCTACTTCATGCAATCCGAATCGCAACTTTGCAGTGATTTAGCCTTACCCTTAGCCTTCGGCATTAAGACCCTCTTCAGTGTTATTTGTGCCTGCATTTTAAGTCCGGTAAGTCCAAAACAGCCCCAACGGAATTGACATTAAGATTTATTGCACCAAATTATACCGTTTTATTTAGCAGTTATTGAAACAGCCCTTGTTGAATACGGTGAAGACGAGAGGAGGAAGAGTGGCAAACGATTGTGTCTAAGCGTGTCATGGAATGTCTCCTATCTGCCAAACTGACTTTTATTGAGTTTGATGCAAAAGCGTGTCCAGCTATTGCGCTGAGGTTATCTGCCAAATGGGGTCCTTACTTTTGTCATGTGTGCCCTGAACTTGTGTATGCATGTGTGTGTGTGTGTGCATAAGGTACAAATTGCCTAACGTTATTCCGCTCATTACTATTTTAAGCAGTATTTTTGCGCATGAGTGCTAGCATAGCGTAAAATGATAGCGCCGAAGACTTTCAAACAGCTCACATATTATAAAGTCAAGTGGTAACTCATGCTAATAATGATATGTTGCCTAAATCCTTCATGTGAACCAGAGTCTGGATTGTACTAGGTTGTCCGAGTACAGAAGGGTCGTTAGATTATGAAAATGAATGACATTGACGAAACCTTATCGATTGTCTGATTTCCACTTTTGTGTGTCATCCCTAAGTTCTCCCATGGTCACTAGTTCAAGGTGGTGCTGTAAAATCACCCTTGAGTAAGCGACGTCAATAAAATCCACTGAAGTCGAAATGGGAAGGCATTGGATTTCATTGTCATCGATGCACTTCACAACTTTGAATGGATCCAATGCTATGTAACCCTTAGGAAGCACCTTGTGGAAATTTTATTGGCATTATGTCATTCAAAGGTAGCTATGCCTTGCAGAGAGTTTAGAAAAGTGTGTGAGCTATTAACATTGCTAACACACGGGCGAAACGGTGTGGCGCCTTTATGATGCTGACTAAAATTACGAGGACTAAGGCGTTTGAGTGGATGAACACGAACTCATTGCAAGTATTATTCTCTCATGCTAAAAAAGTGGACCAGTGCAGATTTTAGAGAGCAGCATTGTTTTTGACACAAAGTAGTCCTTGTTTAGATCTACAAAGCATGGATTAGATGGTCAACTAACCTTGAGTGTCACCAAACTCAGGGTCAACAGGCGCAAAGCATTCTGACAAAAAGTTGCCTAATGGAGTTCAGCAATGTCTTCCTGCCTCTCTTCATCTCTATCATCTTCAGAGCACTCAATTATGGCTATCTCGATCAAAACTCAACTCTGTTTGAGCCTCTTGAAGTAGGTCCTTTGCATATTTTCATGCACTTAAATGAACTTGAATGTGTGACACCTCAGCTTAATTTTAAGTATGCTGCAATGCACTTCTTAAATCCCATCAGTTTCATTTGCAAGTTAAATGCAAGAATTTTGAAACCTCGCTTGTAGCTCACTACATCCGTAACTTTGCACCCGAAATAAGGTGAACATCTGGTTGCCGAGCATTTTTGCGGACAAAATTGTCACTGGAGTTCTCAGCAGTTTGCAACTTACCTCAAACCCAAAAACTGCAGTCCGCAGACTTGATATTATTGTGTGCAATGTAAGAGTTTTCTAAATGGCATAGTAAACACCCTGTGGGTTTTTTAAATTGTGGCACAGTTGCAGAAGCTAAGCAACACTTTCCTCTGCCTACGTTTAGCATTGCCTCAGTTTTGTTCACATTTCTAGTGGCCGATTTGGACCGGCATGTTTGGAGTGTTCTACGAAGTCTACATCAGATGTGCTCTCATCGTCTTCGTAAAGAGTGCAACCGATTGGCTTCCGTGAGTTTTAACGATTTTCCCACCACCATACCTTCAATGGTCATGGCGGCTTCACTATGGTAAAGGTAAATAAGGCCATACTCGCATACAAATTGACTTGCCACAGGCTTTGAGGCCAAGATGTTGGAACAACTTGTTTGTCTCCTTCGCTCATTGAAAGTGGTGCAGTCAATAAGAATCGTAGGATAAACGCCGTTGCTTAGTGAGAGACATCCAAACATCACGCGCCCTGTAAAGTGAATCAGATCAGCGAGAATAGGTGTTGAAGATTGTGGTCAAAGCCTGAAGCTACGGACGCTTCACAATTCTTTTTGAATTCTGAGTCATGAAGTATTAGAGCATTTACTAGGATCGGCTTCGATCGGTCAATTATGTATCGTAGTCCCTTAGGGCGCACCGCACGAAAGGCGGTATTGGAGCTGGCCAAGTGTTGACACCTTGTGTACCTTACTAAACTCGGTGGCCTCGTGGGCAGTCATGAAAAATGAACCCGGTGGGCGAGACTATAGCTTCTGCTTACATTGGCCTGGCTTTTCTACTGCTGTTGTCAACGTAGCTCCCTGCGACCGTCTGAAGGCCACTGCTTAGTATGCTGAGCTGTAAGAGAACCGAAGGTATCTGAATGGCCGATGCAATCTAATATTTAACGAAGCGAACATCGGTTTGATAGGGATGCAAAAAAGACACCATACGCAGGTGGTTTGGGTGAAACTGAGTCTAGTGGACACATGAAGAAAGGAAAAGAGCAAATCTTGGGGATCGAAGCCTGATCTCATGCCTAATCCACTTACTTATTTAGGCTTAATTGTTGCGCTTGCCAATGAAGTATTTGTGAAAGCATCTTACGGCTATTCGCTCAGCTTTTCGAAATCGGACATTTGTGTGTTCGAGGTTGGTCACGGTCACCTTCTATTGTACAACTGCGAGACACGAAGTTGGGCACAAGTTATTAATCCAGGATCAGGCTTTCCACGGGGTGATTATTTACTCATGAGGCTCAGCCATTGCTGTGCAATGGAATGAAACCCTCTACAGTCGGAGCTTTCGTCTGCAAGGGTACGATTGACTGTCTTGGGAGCGCCTACACAATTTTACCCCTAGTTCCTGAGCTGCTGACAATATTGGCATTGCGGTCTAGTTTGCCAAAAGACTTTCATGCGTTCGAGTGTTAGTGAACCACAGACAGCCTTTGACAGATGCTGCAGTCATCATTAACTCGCTCTATCAATATTGCCTACCTTCACGAAAAATGGCTTGTAAACTGTCACAAACCAAATCAATGCGCACTAATCTTCGTGTTACTAATGGAATGTACCAAGCCCCTATTGCACCGTATAGTGCTCCCTCGATAGCAGCCTTCTTTTAGCTCTGTTTGAATGCTCTACACTCAACCCACCTAATAGTCTCTTCTTTCTCCTCCTCCTCCTCCTCCTCCATAGCATTTACAGTAAGCCCTTGCTCTCCAAGCACAAGCAGTGAAAACTTGTAATAAGTTTGCCTGGTGCATCATATAATTTAAACACAGGCATCCTATTAGAAAGTTCCTATTATTTAAGATGCGTGCTTATCCCTAGCCGGATCCGTGGAAGTCATATAGAGAACGCTCATTCACGTCCATTCAAATCTCATGGACAAACCAAGAAGGCAAAAAGTAGCAGGAAATTGCTTTTCATGTAAAGTTTAATTACTCATCTTCCTCTTTTTTTCTGCCAGGCTGAGCAAGGTGATGAAGGTGATAAAAGACAAAGTGTGTTCATTAGTCTTTTGTCGCCAAACTCAACCGGAGTGGGTGAAAGTTCAGTCTCCGAGCTCGAGTCCCACCTACAATCATTGTCTTGACAATTTTGACCTGGACCCATCCGGTGAACACTTACTCTTTCAAAGGCAGTTGGATATGTGTAAGCGGTGTCACTTAACAAGCATTAGTACCAATCCCCAACTGATACTGACGTGACTGTTCGTCTCTTCCTCAAAACACAAATGCCACCACAGGTATTTTCAACGGATTGGCAGTAATGTTCCTACCCGCATCATTTACTTGGATACTTACACTCCTGCTTCTGAGCGTGGTGACGTTTCGTGGATTTGCGATTAAAATTATCCGTCGTGTGAGAAGATTGTTGCCTAAACAGGCTCGCTCCATCGGTATGTCCCTTCCGCCTTACCTGGTTTTCCTCACATGTGAAGGCGCACAAAGTGGTTGACGTAGAGTTAATTAATTAAGCTGTGAATTATTTGTGCGTAAACGTTGTTTGTGGAAAGGAATTGACGTATTCTGCGTTCTTTTATTTGTTCTTTCCTTACCAAGTGCTTTCTCCCATCGTCTATTCCCATACCCCTTCTTCACCCACCAGCCATTTAAATCGCCACTTGTTAGCCCATCCGCTTCTTCACTCACTCATTCAAACACAGCACAAAAATCCACTTTGTGCGTAGGCATCAGTTGTTTGATCGGTAACTTCTCTTAGCCTTCTTTTTTTGCAGTTGGAAGGACCATAGCTTCCAACAAATGCGAAAGCACAAGAATTCATACCTATTATGCACTATCTAGTTCACAAGTTTCTCTTCAAGGTCCGTGGTTCTTCAAACATTTTTAAGCTGTTTTGTCCAGAAGAATCCAAAGTTTCATTTGCAAGTTAAATGAGTAAGGTGAAGCCAAGTTCTTACTAATTCTGCTCCTTTCGCCAATTAGGAATGTGGATGTGGGTCCTTCGCCGTATCAATTCGTTCTCAATATTGACCAACGTAAGTCGTGCAGTTGACACATGCTGCCCTTGAAGGCGTTTAAACTTAAGGCAAATTCATCTTTTTATCAGTAAATATGACAAAGACACAAAAAGCATCAGAGTGAATTCTGCGCTAACGCTTTAGCCTTTTACATCTGCCTGTGAAGCAATGGTGCCGAAATGACAACTTCTTCATAGTTTCGCTCTCATAATGCGCGTTTTGGTTACGGTCCATAATTCGACTCAGAAATTTTTCTACTTGCTTCTTGCTTCACCAATTTTCATTAATGCAGCATTTTACCTAGCTCTACTAATCAGAGACAGAGTGCTGTCTTGAAGTTTAGCACGCCCAACTTCTCGAATTTGGGAATAGTCGTGGACATTCGTGGGATTGCCAAACTATGGCTTAGCCAGGTGTTCCATGTGTTCATCCATTGGCCCTAAGAAGTAACGACCAAGGTTGTGGTGTGAAACCACATTGCTGGAACACAAATAGGGATGTTTTTTTCAAACTTGGACAGTTTCTACCTTGGAAAATTGTAACTCGAGCTTATTCGTCGAAGCGGAAAATGATACCAATCTATGCAACGAAGTAGCGGCATTAGGTCCTTTTCCTTATCATCCAAGTCCTATGACTTTTTTAAAATGCTTTTCTGAAACAGGCCTGCCTCGTCGCATTTGCCAGTGACTTTGTCAACAAGCTTGTGTACAAGTTCTACTATTCACCAGATGGGAGTATAATGGGATACACCAATTTCTCTCTCTCCTATATGGACGTGAGTCAATTCGAAATCGCTGAGGAGGACAGCAGGTTGTTGAAAGGATCGAAATTTTGTAGGTTAGTACAATACCTCTCGTTCACTTAAATCAAGAGAGTCAATGATGAAGTGGTTAGAAAAAGTAATTGAAGATGTCATTGCATTCTACTCACTGAAAGCGTTTCTTTTTCAACAACAATTAATGCGAAATGAAGATACTTCGGTTATCGAGAGCCACCAGACGGCGCAAATCCCTACGCTCTGACTTCAGTGTTCTGGCGCATACTTGCGGCCAAAATCATCTTCGTTTTTATCTTCATGGTGAGTTGTTCGAATTTTACTACAATACACGCTCAAAGCAAACTATCCAGTCGGTAGTATCCCTCGAAATGAAGGAAGGCAATGTGTTAGAAGGACAAATGAAAGGACACATTTTCCAGTGTTTTTATTCCAATCAGGCGATTGCTTGCCCTCTGCAAAGCTACTTGCTAATGGCTTTTTCACTTCTTCCTCCAACATTTTAAGCTTCTCGTTATGCTGATTAACTGGCTGTTGAGCTGTCTCATTCCACATGCACCTCGACAAGTTGGCGAGACCGATGGGAGCCCCGGAGCTTGCTCTTGCAGCATGTGCTACCAAAACAATCGCTGTAACTTGGTCATTTTGCAACTACATTCAACTGTCCAGAAAAGGTAAGTATTTTAAATCACTTGTAAAGACCTGGTGGTTACAACCCAAACCAACACTGTAGAAGGCCTTGGGTTTTAACGACTTGGTCGACATGCACTCAAAACGAATAAGCACGAAATTCATTTGTACACTTTTGTTTTGCATTGTTATCAAGACTAGGTTTAAGTGGACGGAGAATTATATGGAAAGAGAAAGCATGGCTTGTGAGAAGTGTGCAAAGCTTGGATACATTCCGGTGCTGAAGGAAGTGAAGAATGCCATTGCTCTTTGACCTATTATCACATTAGTGTGGGTGAAGAGCTATGAGTAATGTGTCGTTCAACTAGGGGCAAGTGTCACACCACTGTGACATATTTGCAGTCGCCGAATGATAAGATATAAAGAAAAATCCAAGAATAATAGGTAATGATTGCCTTGAGAAGGAATTTCTGGTGATTTAGTTATAACTTTACCTCACATGGCAAGAATAATTCATTAACTTTCAGCACTGCGACAATAGTAGCACATTTCGTCTTTCCTTTCGGCAGGATTGAAGAATGGATTCCTTTTAAGAACTTGAGTACGTTGGGAACCGATGACTTCTCTAGAAACGGCACAGGTTAATGCATATCAACTCTTCGATTCGCCATTCCAGTCCTTCATTATTTTTCGTGTGCAATGTTGACCTGCACTTCGATTTTGCGCTTCCTTCCCTGCATCATCACAATTACTAATAAGTGACACGACATTTGTTTCCAATCGCGACAAGCTTCTCAGGTCCTTCATTCCCCGTGGTATGTGCTTCCGTTCTGCGGCGTGATCTTTTAGCCTCCACGTTCTTGTGTGGGACCAAGAGGAACGATCTTCTACTTATCCTCTTTGCTGAGAGCATTCGTCTTTCGATTTCTGGTACTTTTGTAAAAAATGCATTTTCGGAGGTGTTAAGTAGTTGTGATTTGGTTGGGTCAAAATTGCTCCATTTATTCCGGCGGTAACAGGACACAAAGCAATGGTATAATACTGAGTGAGACATCAAACTGGCTACCGTACATCGAGCTCAGCGTTTTGTTCTGTACCTGGGTGGATAGGTGGGCCAATTTGGGAGAGACTATGCACACTCAGGTTTACTGTTCAGACCAATGAAAGAACGAAGTGGCAGTGCCCGTCTTAGGACTAAATGTGCGAGAACGGAGAAGGTAAAGTAAATGCCAAAATCGATGTTAGGATCTGTAAGCTGGAATAGGCGCTTTAGAAAGGCTTGTGTGAAGAGCAAGGAGAAAGGAAATGGCGCAATGGTTTGCTAAATGGTAAGGTCAGGCCTGGAGTATTCTCAGAGTCGGAAACGGGAAAATGGAGAACAAGATGACCACTCACATGATGAATTATGGTAAATTGTGGTGGTGGCAACATATCTAACAAAAAGATAATTACAGCGGTCTTAAAGGAACCTTATTCCTAAACGAACCTTGCGTCAATGCTATTAGTAAGGATGCGTTTTGGGCTGAAAGCAGATTCACTAGGGGGCTGATTTAGTGAAGCATTGACAAGACGTGCACAAAGTTGCCTTATTTCTTTTCAAATATTGCATTTCTAATGGACAAACGCAAGTGCTACCAGTGGTGATATCAATTCTTAGCCAATCGTGTCACTAAGCGCATGATGTTGAACCAAATTGCAACCCCTGATTGGACCTCAACGTTGTGCGCAAATGCCACGTCCATCTGTAAGCCAATGCAAAACAAAATGTACTGATTTGACACAGCAACCAGCGTCATCGCGAACTGATCTCCAGGTGTCAAATGTGCACTTGAAACACCTTTGAGAAGGGAAAATGAATTCCTCAACAGCTAGACTGACAGTTATCTGACCCTTTCTTCCGCAACAATTTCCGCATGCGATAAGTACTACTACGCGAGCTCGTCCGCGACCACGTGGATATTGTGTTCCCGCCTCTCACCTACAAAGCGCATATAAGCACCACCATTATTGCACAGCCCCCTCCTTTTTTGAGCACCGTCCCCGGTGCCGCTCTCGTCCATTGGCTTTGGTTATGCCATCGGGCGGTTTTCCTTCCCTTCCTCCACTATTCCGTAGACTTCGTCCTCATAGCCGACCGGCGGAGAGCCTTTGTAAGGTCGCATCTTATTATGGTGAACCGTAATTGGTTAATTGCGAAATTCCGCGTTTCGGACGAGGTAGTTCGTGGGGGAGAGAACTTTCACTACGCGGAAGGGATCTTTGCTCCAAGGGTGGTAAAATTTTCAATGTGTTCCGGGTGGAGGAATCGGCTTGTGTATTTGGACGAGATCTCCTTCGTGGTAGGTGTCGGGTCGGCTGCGCTTGTCGTAGTACCTCTTTCGTCTACTATACGACGCTTGTAGGTGTCGCCGCGCCAAATTGAACGTCTTTCTTATTCCTTCTTTTAGACGCAGAGCATAATCCGGCACAGTGTCGGGTGTTGTTTCTTTGCTCGGGAGAAAGATGTCGGACGGAACTCTCATTTCGCGTCCTGTGAGCATATTGGACGGAGAAACACCCGTTGACGCGTGGACTGTGGCTCTATACGCTAGCAGGGCGCGTCCTAGGCTCAGGTCCCAGTCTTCTGGCTTCGCCCCCTTGGTAAACGCCTTCAGCAGTCCCACCAGAGTGCGGTTTGTTCTTTCTACCTGACCGTTGCCTTGTGGGTGCCCTGGTGTCGTGCGTGTCTTGCATAGTTCCGTAAAAAGCCAACTTTCGAAATTAGGACCTTGATCGCTGTGGACTGATTCGGGGACACCGTGTTGACAGATCCAGCGGTTGAAGAAGGTTGAAGCGACTGTTTCAGCGTCTTGAGACTGCATGGCTTCAGCTTCAGCTACTTTCGTGAAGTAATCAACCATAGCCAGGATATACCGATTTCCCCTTTTGGTAAGAGGCAGGGGGCCCATAATGTCAATACCCACCCTTTCGCTCGAGAATCCCGTGGGCATGGGTTGTAGGGGTGCCGTCGCTGTTGGGTGAGGTTTCTTGAAACTGCTACAGGTGATGTAGGTTCGGCAGAGGTCGAGTACGTCCGGGGTAAGAGAGGGCCACCATTATCGTTTACTCGAGGCCTCCACCATCTTCTCACCTACATGCCCCAATTGCTCGTGCAACTCTTGGAGGACTGTTTGTATCAGCGAGCCAGGGACAACAAGACGTTTGGGTGACGTGGCGTCTTCTTGATACCCTAGTAAAATTTTAATTAATATCAAGAAATCATTAGAGCTTGGAACCAGACAATGGGAAATAAACCAACTTACTGATTTCACCCACCCATCTATGCGAAACGTCCACCTCTGAACATTGGCGAGTCTCCACGAGGCATTTGTCACCAGCATGATTGGACCATTCGAGGTTGTATCAAATTAGTGCATCTAGCACTATCTCATCGATTTCAATCACCGCCTTCTGTGCTGTTGCTTGTGGACTCTTGTGAAGTAAGGCGACTCCATTCCGTGTAGTTGAGTGGGGGAAGAACGAAAGCTTTATTTTCACTGCGGATAAAAGTGTCTCTGAGCGTGCCAGCAACCTCGATGCCTTCTACTTTGCTAAGTATATGCACATTCTACCTGAGGTTTATGCCTTTTCTGCCTTCAGGGAAGTCTTAGAAAGCCATATACACGCTAAACTTTTCATTGTTAATAGAGAAAACTCGGGAAATCTTAACTATAGATGTACAGCACCTTACTATTTGCTATGATTTTAGATATTCAAAACAGACGAGAGTAGCGAATGCCACCAGGCATTAAAGAGGCACATGATATGCCTAAGACTGCAGCGTTCCGAGACTTCCCTTAAGGTAAAAGAAGGCATAGTACTAGGGCAGAATATATATTCTGGAACCAGAGGCCTTGGAAGCTGTTGGCGCGGCCCGGGGGCCGGCCAACCGGCTGGTACAATATGGCCACATAGGTGACCGAAACCGGCAGTTCGAGCATACATAGTATTACACAGCCCCTCTCTTCTTTCAAGCGTCGTCCCCGAAGCTCTCCTTGGTCAGCCCCCCGTGTCAGCCATCACAACGTAATCAGTGCTGTGAGAAGCACCCACGAGCTAGCCATGCCAGCCATCGAGATTCGAGCGCATGTCTTTTTGTAGTGCCATCAATTCTGCACAGCACTCGGTACAGCAAACGCGCATTGCCTAGTGCTCCTCTCTCACGATAATGTGGCCGAATGAAAGATGGGGGTACGAATCCAAGTTTTTGAATGGGTCAAGACACACGCAAGACATATTGTGATTCCAGGCTTTTTTGATGCCGTAGAAGGAACGCGGGGGTATCGTAAGACCCTCAGCGGATGGGTCAATCTGGCCTCATAGGAACAAAATGCATGCGACCCAATTGTGCAAAGCATAAAACGATGCTATCGAATGGCGTCCTGCACATTCTACATCTGTAGATATGCGTTCTGACGAAGATAGGCAAGTTGTACAATAACAGAAATGAGAGCTTACGGAGGATGCCTTACCACAATGTTGCCGGCCTCTCTTGGCAGTCCCAATGGACTTGGAGTTCACGGCTAGTGTCGCTTCAGCTGTTAATAGCTTCCTTGCAGAAGACAAGGACGAGGGAGATGCCGAAGATGAACATCGATCTCAGCCCTTCTGTTATGGGATGTAGAGAACCTTCCACTTGTAGTACTTGCACTTCTTTCACACCGCAAAAGTTTGTTAGAAGCGGCATGGAGCAGGATAAAATCCACCAAGGACGGGTCCGCTTTCCGCCGCCAACAATGTAGCGTATCGAGACTTCCCTTAAGGTAAAAGAAGGCATAGTACTAGGGCAGAATATATAATCTGGAATCAGAGGGCTTAGAAGCTGTTGGCACGGCCCGGGGGCCGGCCAACCGGCTGGTGCACTATGGCCACACAGGTGACCGAAACCGGCAGTTCGAACATGCAAAGTATTGCAACAGAGCTTGAAACTTACACTTATCTATCGCGTGCAATGGAATCTAAGTCGTAGAATTTCATAGAGCGCATACTTCGGATTGAACATTCACTCACAGTAGTAAAAATGGTATCTGTCTCCATTAAATTGGTTTAGTTCACGCTTGACCCTACTAGTTGCCTCTTTATTTGTTTGATGCACACCCTCGGAATTAAATATTAGGCAAGATGCCGGAAGCACAGACAGCTTCGTGGCGAATAATTAAGATGCTTTTATCCATGAAAAATAGCCTTTCAGATGTTCTTGACGGCATATATGAAGGGTTTGTTTTGCAATCCATACAAGTGGGTCCAAAGTCGCGAGTATATAGCAAAGAAGACTTTTGAAGCATTTGCCATGCATTTCTAAGCATGTATCAGCACAAGATTCTCGCTACTGATGATTGCAAAATACTGATTTCACAGCCTCTGAAATACCTGTGTTTGAATGCTCACCTTTCATTGGTCAATTAAGTCAAGTGCTGATATTGGTCCCGTTCGCTTAGCCTCGCTTAGCCTAGGTACTGCTCTCATCGCAGCTGGAAGGTGTTTGCTGGTCCTGGTGGTTTTCATTCTTTTTCGAATTGTGACAGGAGGAAAGGGATCCCAATTTCCGTTCATCACCAATGTTTTGTTTGTGAGCAGGAGTCCGCTTGTGAAGTTGAGAGGTTCATCGCCTGAAGGCATTCAGACTGTTCCAGCTAAATCAGAGGTGTTGGTCGTATTTCTTTAATGATGACATTGGAAAGGCGTGGAATGGGGAAGACAAACTCGTATGTCTGGTTCTGAATGTTGTATGTACGAGCAAATGTGCCGAAATATCTTGCTATATGATCTGGCAACGAGGTGTTGTGGTCCCTTGCTCCTCAATTCGGCAATTACCGTATTCGTGGACTCGAAATGTGAGTTCTCAGTTGATGCAGTGGTTACTTGTGAGGATCCATTTTGTGGTGATGAGTCTTGAGCTATTTCCCCTTTGGCTTGGTCAATAGTCAAATGTTTATTTCAATGAAAATGAGGACGCTCTATTGTATGCTGGCCCCGATGACCGACTCAAGGATAGCAAAGTGGCTTTATTAGATGCTGGAAGCAAATGCTACTTAATTGAGAACAAGTTTTCTGCACTCTAAAGTGCAAAGGAATGCAAATCTATGCAAGAACCCGTCTTTTAATCTCACTTATGCCTTTGTGTGTAGAGATTTGCCTTTTTTTCAAGGAAATAAGGTCTCTTCAGTAAAAAGTGATCAACCCTGGGACGAAAGTAGCTATGCTGTCAGAAGATTCGCAGAGATATATTTTCGCCTCTAGGAGAGGTTCTTGCCCTCTGTTCCTCAGTTGCTGCAAATGCGAGCATCTCCGTACATAGCAGCCATTGGAGCATCCAGAGTCTACACTTCTGCCAAGAACCTCCTCGCCGAGCTTGACAATATACGATTCTCTCAACGATTCTCACAAGAGACGATGAATAGCAGTCTCCAAGCAACGGTTGTGTCCGTGAGAGCGAATGTTTAAATGGTTTTGTCCTCGATGGGACTCCATGAACCACTGGATGAACCTCTTCTTTCGTATTTTTTCTTCGCCGTGGGTGCAGTTGGGGTAACGGTGAATCTCCTTTCTGGTGGGTGTTGCAGTAAGTTTTTAATCTTCACTACCAAAATTGCGTACATTTAATGCACTGATTTTCGCGAATGGGTTCCTTTTCAGTCCTGTAGGGCTTGTTTTCTTGGTTTTTTATCATTGGATGGTTTAAAATGCTGCAAACATATCAGATAATTTTGAGGCAGTAAAGCAGGTGTTGGAAGTTCTTTTTTGGTGAATAAATTCTCTTCATTTACGAAACGAGATGATTGCTGAAGTACTGACGGTTCTTATTGCATCTGAATACGAGGCCATTAGATGTGATGGTTCTACTGCTTCTGCTGCTTCGGCGTCTGTCGATGAGGTCATCGACTCGTTGACGCGGATCATCGATGTGATATTGGGAGCTTAGACACTGAAGTTGGTGGAGCCGAGTGGGCTCGGAGAGCGGCAGAATTTAGTGCACAGTTTGTTCTTGCTGCTCATTGATACCTTGCAGAAGTGAAGGAGGAGAGCTCAAGTCTTCCTGTATGTCTGAAATGCAAGTTTCTCCTTTCCTATCAGTCAATTTTGACCTTTTTGGCCAATCAGTAGTGTTTCCGACTAAACTCAAATATTTGACCCTTTCACCTTTTTTCAAGTAATCATAAAGTTGCTGAGGATTCTTACTAGTCGACTGTTACTTAGATGCGTCTTCGCATTTCCCTTTGCACACATTCTAGAATACAGTAAGCTGCTTGACAGGTCAATCCCTGAATAAGTAAGCTTTTTCAAAGCAAATTCACATTCGCTAGGATTCTAAGATGTCCGGACTACTGTCTGAACGTTTTACCATCGTGTTCGGATGATTTGCTGGAACTTCTCATCATTGGATTGATTGTCCGCCGGGCTTCCTATTTCTCGAATGGATGCTTTTGGGGTGGTGGTCGTTCCAATTTTGCGCTGCAGTTACTACTAGAAATTGCCGAGTACACCGTGTCTGAAAAGCAGACCACCCTACTTCGTCGTCAAGCCTCTTTAGCGGGTTCGATCTCTCAAAGTCAACTAATATCTCTTCGCCCAGTATTTGTGCATTTGGCGTAACCAAATCACAGGAGGTCTGAAAATGCACCTGATGCTTGGAGAATGTGCGCGGTTTATAATGAAACTCGTCATGGTCACTTGTTGGAGCTTGTAATGCACATGCGCCAGTATTGATGCGGTACTCTTTACCCTCCCTCTCGATTCGGTTGAAAACGAACGTGGTTTAACTCTGTTGTGAGGCTGAAGTGAAAGCCGATTTTTTAATCCAGCTTCTTCGTATGTCTTGTGATTAAGTGGCCTGAGCAGTTTGGTTTCGGTGTTGTCAATTCACTGAAAGGGCATCACACTTAAGAGGACTAGATTTACAAAGTGCAACTCAAGTGGATTTCTTCGGCTCTTAACTAGTGTTTCGGATAATTCGGTTCGGTTGGGGAAATCGCGTTCGAAAGTGTCTTTAGTTCCGTAAAATGCAATATTCGAGAAACGATATTTCAGTAGGCGAAAATCTGAAACCGACTCATTCAGTGTGGTCAGTCATCCGTGCATTGATCCGTCCATCCATCCATCCATCCATCCATCCATCCATCCATCCATCCATCCATCCATCCATCCATCCATCCATCCATCCATCCATCCATCCATCCATCCATCCATCCATCCATCCATCCAATCCATCCAACCTTCCGTTAGTTTCTCGATTTATTGGTCTCTTCATTTAGGTTAGGCGTCCCCAACCTGAAGGCGTTTGGAGGCAAACGGTTCGAAACGTAGGGCTTGAACAGGCATAGAGTTGTTGGAAGATTAGGAACCTAAGTGCGATTTGTGGGTGCTTGAGGACATTCCGGCTAGTAATTTGTGCAATTCAAGCAGGTGCCTTTTCTAATTTGCAGCAGCTAACATCAATGATAGCTGGAGCGATGCCGTGGGCAACTTAATCAGCTCTAAGCATGTCCCTGGAAGACCATGAAACAAAATTGATGTAATGCGCACTTTTTGGCAAGCGGCTCGAGTTGGCTGATAAGACACTGCAGGCGTGGGAGAAGTTGGAGGCAGTCCATCGCAAGCATGCTGGTTCCTTGGTCAGAAGGTTGGAGTCGCGGAAACAGGACGGAGTTTTAACTGAGTGCAAGCCAACACTGCTGGTACAGGTTTTTTGGCTTTCTAGCTCACTTATCTACCTACCCATCATAGTAGGCGCTCAGCTATCGCGTGTCCATACATTTAGTATTTATTCATCCCGTGTCTGTTCAACCATCAGTCGAATTGTGCTTCACTGTCCTACTTGAATCGCTTATTTATTGTTACCTATAATTGCATTAATTGTGCATTCAAGCATCAAGCGAACTGTTTATTTTTTATCCACTCGGTTATCCACTCGGTAACACAGTGATCATTCTGGCTAGCCTATTCGGTGGATTTTGTCTCGATCGCCTTAACAGTGGCCTTGAATTAGTCGCGCGTTTCGAGGTTGCCTCCGTTGAGCCTGGTCTTGTTTGTAGTTTAAGCGTCTGTGGGCATGAAATGTTCATTGGTTAAGCACGGAGTCCCAATTTGAAATTGTGGATGTTTGTGAGGCTGAAAGGTGACATACTTTATGCGTAGGTAACTACTACTAATCCAGTGAGCTTTGAACTAGTGTTCCAGTTCTTTAAGACTGCTAACGCATTCGCGATTCTCTGCGCCTCATTTCGGTAGTTGAATGCGAATATCTGCTTAGCAGATGGTGCAACTCATTCATCTTCTCATGGAGTCTCAGTGTAAGTGTTTAAGAAGGCGCGAAATAGCCCGGGCTCCAAAGTGCTACAAGGCCTTAGTTCATGACATATTTCTGTGCTGCGATCTCATTTATGCTTTTTACGTGAGAACTTGATCTCTCCCTGGGTAACTCTTACTCCTCCAGCAACTGCTGCTAGATGGTGAAACAAAGTTGTCTATGCTGGTGGCGGAGTTGGAAGCATTCCTGCGTGAAGCCGTAATATCTTCGTCCCTGGAAAGTGTTCTCGTTCCCCATCTCTCAGTTTCAAAGGATGCGGATAGCTTCTCATCTTGACATTGCATTTATTGGTCCGCACGCTTCCATCAAGAGCCTCATCGCACGATTTGGAAGCATGCAGTTCAATCAGCGTCCCTTTCATGAGGCAGTGAACTACAGGGACCTAGTAACGAGTACGTGAGTAAGTGTGGAAGATCAAAAGATTGAGTTCTCACTGCAACTTGGGATGTCACGTAGTCCATCTCCTCCTTGTCCCTTTTCTCCACCGTGAGTACAGCCAATGACTCATGCCTCGCAACCTCTGCTTCGGTGCATTCGTACTGTTTTACGTGGCACAGATTTATGGCGCCATTAATGAGTGGTTGGTCAAGGCACATCGGTGCATGTCCCACTTCACCTACTGATTTTGATGCAGAACCTGTGACTGAGATAGCTGTGCTCGCGCACTCGGCAGATGATAGCAACTGAGTGAGCGCGTCGATGTTGATCGTTGAAGCAATGGTGCGCGAACCCTCTACTCGACTGGACCCACGTCACGCTGTTTTTTGGAGTCGAAAGGAGAGGTGGAAGAAGAGAGCCAGTGAGTAGGAATGAGTGCGGGTGCGATCATCTCCTTGGTAGACGTGCTTACTCGCCCCTCCACTAGCATATCCATTCCCCTCTCCGTTTCGTTCATGATCCGATTCGCCAGCAGCTGAAGAGCCTACTTACCACTGCTTGGACGCATAACGATGGTGGTGAGATGTTTCTTTGGGGCTTTCGCACATTTGCATTCATTTTTTGGCTTTTATTTGTTCGCAGTTAACTTCGAACTTGGATTGGAGTAGCACTACTTATCTGGTTTGTTATCAGTTTCTCGGGAGGTGACAGGTCATATTTTGCTTGACTTGATTTCCATTACTTTTTCCATAATTTTCTGGGAACAATTTTGACTTCCTTATTTGAGATCTCACTTCATCAACTGACCATGGTGCAGAACTCGTGACTAAGTAGCTGTCAAACAGTGAAAAGGTTTTCGCTGGTCTTTCCATTGTCAACCTCCACGCGATCGGTTATTGATAGTAAACGCCCTTCCGCAAGTGATCTGTCGGTTCACAAAAGCGTAAGCCTTTGAAGTGGTATCAGATGCGGTTATGTATTTCACAAAGTACCACAAGGTGTCTAGCACATCTTGTTGTGCAGTCACGAATGCGCCGATTGGCTCATCGGGATGGACGAGCTCATGGGCAGTCTATTTTCCAACTTACCAAAAGATTTGAGGCTCTGGTAACATGAAGGCCAACGCACAATGTCCTGGTTGTGATGACTAAGCTGAACTGGTCGCGACGTGCAGACTTCCCGAAACTATGATAAGATGTTGGAGTTCAATAGCGGTTCTATAGGAATCATCTATGATTTTCATTTGCTCATTTCCTGCAGTTTTTTGCAACGCGGGAAAGCACCATATTGGTCTTTATTTCTTCCGCTTACTCGCTAATTTAGAATCTTCCTTATTTTGGTTTCTTATGGTTTGTCTGGGTGGAAGGATATCGTCAAATCGCGCAAAATCTCGCTAACTAGTTTCCTACAGTCTGGATCGTTTCGACACACTGTTGTCCAAATTTGGTGCGTTTACCCCGCCTCATATTGTCTTCCCTCTCCCCATTCCACTTTGCCCAGATTGTTTAGTTGGTCTCTTGGAGCAGTTTTTTCCTGTAAAAGAATGCTAATTTGTTGTGGTGGAACCCTTAATTCTCTCTGTTGCCTACGTTACGCCACGAGTGTATCCGTCATCAATTCATCTTGGTGCACAAGCAGTGGTGGCAGAAACTTGGCTGCTCCTTCCCTTAGTTCGGTAGACACAGCAGCCATCAAAAGAGATGGCTGTTCCTGCCGTCTTCAATACGATTGGATGGCTACTCAGGTGTTGGGACCGCCGCCCCTTCGTGGGTGCTATTTCTCTCCTTCTTCCATGTCCAGCCGTCTCCCATCCAATCGGCTCTCATGGCTGCTGTTATTTCTTTTTTCCTTTTTGTTTCCCTTTTCAGTGAGCATTGCCGCAATTGCATTCTCTGGACGTGATATTTAAGAGATGATGGTCGGGGCGGCGGGAATGGAGGAGCGGGGATCTACCAACTACATCTGACTTGATCTCATTTCTCTTTAATACATTTTTGTATGCACTGCGACTTCCATCATCATTCTTAGGATCTGCAAGGATGCATGCCTGTGAGCGCATGCAGTTCGGCGATTTACTATGTACTTGAACAAAGTACTTATGCTAGATGGCTCTGACTTCCCTGCCCTGTTTTCTATCGTGCGCCTGACGGTACTTGTTCGTTCCAGTTCAGTGCCTTGACTTGGAGCTATGTTAGCATCCTTAATCAGCAGCTCGCGAAGTTCGTCCACCTTGTTATCAGTGATGTGGGTCCGTTGTGCGCATGAGTCGACTAGGCCGTTTGTAGATATGACCGTTTATGATAGAATCGGCTGCGCCAAAAACGAAGTCACATGAGCCTTCCTTTACACTTACAAAAATAAGGGGCCCTCGGGGAGCAAACAATATGGATGAGGTAATGGCACACTCGATCCTGAATTGTCGCATGAAGGGGCACAAAATGAGGATGTTGGGACGCAGGGGTCAACGAGACTTCAGGCGCTTCATGGTTGCTAGCTTGGTATGATGGCTGAAGCAGTTGGTTCTGTTGACCAAGACAACTATCCTCTCTGGGCGCAACTTAAGGTTATGAGAATGCTTGAGCTGGTGTCGTGACCAGGGCATCTTTTCAACCGCTCCTAAGGGGACTGGGAAGGAACCGCAATTCTCCGCCTCATGCAGGGAGTGCTCAATGCATTGTCAAATTTGGCAGCAAGCTTCATGATGAGAGCGCCAACTCTTTTAGGACACCAACGGCTGTACTGCTCAGAGAGGACATTTATCACATCCTTTACAACCACACAATGGCGTGGGATAACACGTCTTAGAAGCGAAGACATTATGTCTACATGCGAAAATCATTCCAACTCTCCAGCTAACATAGCATTAATAAGCTGCTGCTAAAGGCATTTGGTTTACCCATACAGAAAACACGTAAGGGTCATCGCGGAGTGAAAGCCAAGTGCCACCTAATGATTTGGGCATTTTCGAGTCCAAGACGTTTTGCATCCTCTCTTACATCTGCGCTGAGACGACTTCTAGCACGATGTCACAACTCAGTGAAATGATGAATGAGTTGCACCCAACTTGTTTTGCCACCTTTGCACGATTCGAAATTCCTCATCCATATACAAAAGTCAGCACGCAGTTTTCCATTCCCACTTGCCATCGGAGTCAGAAATTTCTTCATCGCCAATAGCAAGGGAGTTAAAGTTCTACGAAGCGCAGTTTTTGGCGCAGAAATGCGCTCGAGACCAAAATTTGGTATGGGGATTCACATGTAGCGTCCCGAGACTTCCTTTAAGGTAAAAGAAGACGCAGTACTAGGACAGAATATGTATTCTGAAAACAGAGGGGTTGGGGGCTATTGGCACAACCCGCAATTGAGACTCTGGTAACGAACAATAGGAAAATCCACTCCTCTACCTTTCGGCGCAATTTGAGGAAGACCTGAAACAGCCAGAATCAGCGGACACCGTTCCAACGTAAAATGCGCCTAAGATAGATAGGCACGGCCCACATCACCATTTAATTAAATGGGGATGATAGAATTCGAGCATTTCACCTCGAGCACTACACAAACCACGAATTCAGTACGCCTCGAAGGTCGCTAGCCACGCTTTCATGTCAGTAATATAAATTTACTTATGCATAAAACAAGTCAAAAACTTCCAAAATAGATGTTTACGTACCTGAACTCGTTAGTGCAAATTGCGAACTGCACACAGCGATGAGCACACCCAAGCCCACCTTTCATACATGCCATTAAGTACACAAAGAGGGTGTTGGGTATGAGGAAAGAAAAGTAACTGTCACAGAAATTTCCGTCGACCACAGGAATCATAGCGAAAAGGATTTACACTTTGTGCAGCGAATTGAGCAGAAATTCTGGGGTTTTTGCAGTGCCCCAAGATTTCCTTCAAGGTAAAAGAGGGCAAAATACTAGGGCGGAATACACACGCTATAGAAAGAGAGGGATTGGGGGCTGCTGGCATGGCCTAGGGACCAGCCACCCGGCTAGTACAACACGGCCACTCAAGTGACCGAAACCGGCAATTCGAACAAACAAAGTATTACACAGCCCCTCTCTTCTCTAAGCGTTGTCTACGACGCTCCCCTCGGTCAGCCTTTCGTGTCAGCCATCGCAACGTAACCAGTGCTGCGAGAAGCACCCACGAGCTAATCGTCCCAGTCATCGAGATTCGAGCGCATGTGTTCTTGCAGTGCCATCAACTCCGCCTTGCACTCGGTGCAGCAAAGGCGTATTTCTGAGACCTCCCCTCTCACCATAATGCATCCCTACGAAATGATGGAGGTATGAATCAAGGTTTTCGAATAGATCAAGACACTGGCAAGTCTTATTGTCATTCCAGGCCTTTTGATGCCGTGGGATAAACGCTAGGGTATCGTAGAACCCTGAGCAAATGGGGCAGTCGGGCCTCGTGGGAACGCGATGCGCGCTATCCATATGTGCAAAGCATAAAAGATGCTATCGAATGGCGTCCCGCACATCCTGCACCCATAGATACACATTTCGACGAAGGGAGGCGAGTTGCCCGAGGACTTGAGAGAGAGCTTATGGAAGGTGTTTAACCACAACGTTGCTGATCCCTCTTGGCGGTTCCAATGGACTTGGAGTTCACGACTAGTGCTGCTTCAGTTGTTAATAGATTCCTTGCAGAACACGAGAGTGGGAGAGATGCCAAAGGTGGACGTCGACCCCAGCCCTTCCGTTATGGGATGTCAGGGATTCTCCCATCCGTAGCACATGCGCTTCTTTCACACCTCTTAAGTTTGGAAGAAGTGATATAGACCAGAATAGAAATCCATCAAAATCGGGTTCGCTTTCCGCTGCCACCAACGCAGTGCCCCGACACTTCCTTGTGGGTAAAAGAAGACATAGCACTGGGGCAGAATATATACACTATAGAAGAAGAGGAACTGGGAGCTACTAACACGGCGCGAAGACCAGCCATCTGGCTAGTACAATATGGTCACTCAAGTGATCGAGACCGACAGTTCAAACAAACAAAGTATTACATTTTGTACGAGACTTCATAGAGGACTTTTTGACACAATTTAGTTGACTGCAGGCCTTTCTCACGATTTTTCCTCTTTATATAATTTTTTTGTGCAAAATTTTGATTTGTCTCTAGTTTTTTTAAAGTTGCACTAGTGTAAAACGATATAGTGGCGTAACAGTTATCGTAGACGATTCTTCTCCTTTACCTCAACCCTTCTACTACTGCTATGGGAAGGATGGGTGTTTCTAGACACCTTTATTATAAGCCCAGGAAGGATTTGCAGTAGCATTTACGCTCGTCCCCGACTAGACTTAAATTGCCCTCTTAATTCCAGCATGCAAAGAATGCCTAAAGAACATAAGTGTTACTGCCGGTGTGTAACAGGGTTCTTCTTTTCCTCCTTTTCATCCCTTTCTACCTTATTGGAAGGAGAACGAGCTTTTCTGGGCATGATTTATTTAAGGAGAATCTGTAGGTGGGGAAGTCCAGACTACGGGGTCGCGGTATCCGGCGCTGGGTGAGAACACGCTAACTGGCTTTCGACCACGTGTATATTGTGTTCCCGCTGTAGCGTCTTGAGGCTCCCTTTAAGGTAAGAGAAGGCATAGTACTAGGGGTAGAATACATGTATTCTGGAAACAGATGGCTTGGGGGCTGTTGGCACGGCCCGGAGGCCGACCAACCGGCTCAGTAAAACATGGCCACCCAAGTGACCGTAACCGCCAGTTCAAACAAACAAAAGCATTACACAGCCCCTCTCTTCTTTCGAGCGTCGTCCTCGACGCTCACCTCAGCCAGCCTCCCGAGTCAGCCATCACAATTTAATCAGTGCTGCAAGAAGCACCCACGAGCTAACCGTCCATGTCGTCGAGATTCAAACGCATGTGTTCCTGTAGTGCCAGCAATTTTGTTTAGCACTCAGTGCAGCAAGTGCGCGCTCCTTGGCCGTCCTCTTCCACGACAATGTGGTCCAATGGAAGATGAAGGTACGAATCCAAGTTTTCGAATGAGTCGAGACGCACACAACACATATTGCGATTCCAGGCTTAATTGATACCGTAGAAGAAACGCAAGGGCATCGTAGAAACCTGAGCAAATGTGGCGGTCGGACCTCATAGGAACAAAAGGCATGCGATCCAGGTGTGCGAAGCATAAAACAATGCTATCCAATGGCATCCTGCGCATTCTACATCTGGGAACAGGAAAGAGAGCTTATGGAGGATGCTTGACCACAACGTCGCAGATCCCTCTTGGCAGTTCCACTGGACTTGGAGTTCGCGACTAGTGTCGCTTCAGTTGTTAATAGCTTCCCTGTCGAACACGAGGGCGAGGGAGGTGCCGAAGCTGGACGTCGATCTCAGCCCTTCTGTTACGAGATACCAGAGGTTCTCCCATCCATAGCACATGCACTTCTTTCACACTGCCAAAATTTGGCAGAAGCGGCATGGAGCAGGATAAAATCCATCCAAGTCGGGTCCGCTTTCCGCTGCCACCAATATAGCGTCCCGAGGCTCCCTTTAAGGTAAGAGAAGGCATAGTACTGGGGGTAGAATACATGAATTCTGAAAACAGAGGGCTTGGGGGCTGTTGGCACGGCCCGGAGGCCGACCAACCGGCTCAGTACAATATGGCCACCCAAGTGACCGAAACCGGCAGTTCAAACAAACAAAAGCATTACACCCGCCTCTCACCTACAAAGCGTCGATAAACACCAACATTATTACAGGTGTAATACCTTGTTTGTTTGAACTGCCGGTTTCGGTCATTTGGGTAGCCATATTGTACTGGGCCGGTTGGTCGGCCTCCGGGCCGTGCCAACAGCCCCCAAGTCCTCTGTTTCCATAATACATGTATTCTAGCCCCAGTAATATGCTTACTTTTGCCTTAAAGGGAGCCTCGAGACGCTACAGTTACAGCTGTATTATCTCATGCCTTCAAGAGTGTTTCGGGACACCACAAGTGCAGTTGGTGATTTGCGCTTCCCTATTCTTTTAAACTCCAGTCGAAATACACATAATACAAACCGTAAATTTTTTTGGCAAAAGTACACTTCTTTTTGAATTAAAGGATTTATAGTTGCACTTATATGTTGCATCTCCTTCTTTTTCCGCGTGTATGCTGTAAGCATCACGAGGTCGTTTTTCAAAAAGAAATGCTAACGCAATAGTTTAAATATCTTGCAAATATATATTATGCAGGAAAATTCTAGCGAAATAGTCTGCAATCCCTATTGGAATGGTTAAGGTCATCGTGGTGTGTGTGCTGTCTGCAGACAGGGGGGTGCTCTTTATTGCGTACGGCGCTGCCAGTTTCTCGAGTGGGTAGGCTCAAGTTGTTGGAAGAAATGGAGGAGAGCTTTCGAAATCCCAACCCTTTTGAGTGTTACTGATAGTGTGGAAGTAGAGGCAGGCGTTAATGCGGCATCAGATAAGCTTGGATAATAACTGAAGGACACAAGATTTGAAATTGAACTTCTTTGCTGCTGGGTACTTTGCTCAGGTAAGAGCGACTTGCACTTAATGAGATGCGTTGATACTTTTCGGGCCTTGACCTTTTCAGCATGCATGATTAAGTAGAGAAACCACCATTACTCTTTTTTACGTCTTTTCGCAATTACATCGCGACATTTGTATCACCCAAGTTGTTCTGACATCTACTTAGGTAGGATCTATCGTGTCTATGGGGCCCTGTGGGGGTACCTTTCGAAAGGGCAATTCAGCATGCTCTTCTCCATCAATAAACTGAGTCGCATCTTTTGAAACTTCAGTACGCACGATTTGAGCAAGCACAAACCGAGGTGGTAAAGGTTCTGCTACGAACAAGACATCGATATGCAGTCCATACCATCCATGAACTAGGTGTTAATTTGCTGATTTGATTGGTAAAATCGTCAAAGAACTTCACTATGATTCAGATTGTTCTTCTACAGTACGTTCTGCTTATGCAGGCACAGAGACGGTCTTTGATTCGGGTCTCTTGGACGGGGTGGTGAGTGGGCTGAGGTGGATGTTGTTGAGACGCTCTTTAATAGCCTCATTCGCTGTCCTCTTATTGCAGGTTTACAATACCCGATAGCGTTTGGCCCACGACCAAATCGTTTTCATCACCGTGTGTGGTGGTCTATCGACCGTCCGCGGTATTCCTATTCGCGAAAATGTGGATGTGGTTCACGATCACTCGGTATGTATTTGTAGCACTTTGAAGTTGCTTTCTTGCACACCAATCTGTAGAACTCGACTTACTTTTCTGAACTGTTTAAAGAGTAATTGAAGTCATTTTTATGTTCGAATAAATAGATTGCGTTGGGTAACTCTAGTCTCTTCGAGTCTTAGCATCGATGTATTAGTTAGGGGTGAAGGTTGAATGACAGGCTTGACATCACAGAACTATTCTAAGTGAAGCGCTTGTAGTGTCTTTCCTTTATTTCGGTGCACTCTATCTGTCTCCCAGCAGGCGCACTTCTACTGCCCATCACTTATTCCTTATCCCCTTTGCTATCTCCGATGATGTTCCTTCAGGCGATCGGTGTCAAGTATTCGGCACAAGCACTAGATAATCGTATGAATACATACCAAACAGACTTGATGAATGTGTGATTGGGGGTGGACTGATGGGAAAGCTTATTGTCTCTTTGCGAAATGGAAGTGAATTACGATGGTGATCATTTCAAAGCTGGGAAGATGACGATAAGAATGGTTACAAAGTTCTTTTAAATCTGGTCTGGATCCCAAAACTATCACCATATTATTGGTACTTGATCAAAAAAGATTAAAATTCATGCATCCGAGTTCAGTTTTAACCCCCTTATAGGTTATGAATTCATTCCACACCAAGAGATACTACATGCGACGAAGCGCATTCTCGCTCTGCTTCTTTTCGATCAGAGTGGCAGCTTCTGCGGACGGCTGGACAGCATGAGTACTCTTCTGTTTCCTCCGTTAGACCTTCTCTCCACTGACGTTGGAGTCTGATGCAAGTCAAAGCTCTCGGTCTGCGTGCTCTCTTTGCAGATCACTCGCTCTTCGGATTTGTTGGCCTTGCCTCCGTCCTCGCTAGCTGTGCGCTTTTTATGACATCTGTTTTAGATCATGGCCTTATTACTCATTTTTTCAAGCTTTCTCGTATTCACCGTTGTAGCTGTTGCCACTCTCAAGGCTGGCAGTCGAAAACGTGTCATGCTTATTTGCTGCATTGAATTCTTGTGTTAAATTGCGGCCAAAATACACAGAATCTGCAGGCAAGTGGACTTGTGCCAGTGTATCCCCTATTCCATCGCACTTTTTTTGTTTCTTGGCTGTCTGGCCACCTTCGCATATCATCATGCGATTATCTAATGTCTGCATCGAGGAGAGGTTGAAATAGCCGCTTCGAGAGCCCTGTTCAAGGAGGGGGTGACAATTTTTTCCCCCATTTACTACACTTGAGGAATGCTAGAACCCAAATGGGGGCTTGGAGCTGTCGCCAACTTCATAGTTTAAAGTGCCCAAGTCAGAATTTCCAAATGCTTTCTAAATGATAGCCGCGAAGTAGTTTACCAGTTCTTGCACTTGACTGTTGTAAGTCAGTGTTCGCGTTCTTGTGTGGTTTAGGGTTCTGCGTCCATTGCAACCGATTCAACACAGGCACCACGAGGATCGTTGCAATACGTTTGATATCTATGCAATACATGTTGAGCATCCATAATATACGTGATTGAATTCGTTGGTTCTCTTCTTGATTATTTATTAATTATTTTCTGGTTTCGCGTTTGCATCTGTATAATAGTGTGTGTGCACATATGGATGCATACAGACTATAGTTAGTTCTCCAGGGGTGATAATTCAACCACACTTAATGCTTATTTGTAACATTAACTAATCTAACCCTGCTATTTTCAAAATTGGTATCCGTTGCATTTCGCCTTGTTGGCATGTTGGGTTCTTTGCTGTTTCAATGATGCCAATATTTTGGTCAGGTAGGCTCTAGTTGTGTAAAAAATGAGAATCGTAGGGGATCCAAGCTCTAATTAGTGTCAGTGATACTCCTGAAGTTAAATCTAGCAAGAATGTGTCTGTTTCCGGTGGCGCATTATCTGATGTGCGTGGAGACATTACTAAGCATCACAAAATACGGGTCAGGTAGGAATGGATTGCAATTTACGAGGATTCATGCTTTTTGGGTGGTAATTTGCTTTTGTCCTATATTGTCAAATCTGTTACTAATTAATCCACGGTGTAAGTTGCGGTATTGAAGTTTCTGTTATACGCATGTCGACGGTGCGTCATGCTGATTGGAACTTCGCATTGTGAGCATTCATTGACTTACATCACTGTTTGGTAATTCAGCCCTCGGTTGTGTTGGCCGTATCTTAATGGGACGTATAAGAACTCTGTGGGAGGTTCAGCTTTGACGTGATTTGATTTTTGAGCTCGATAGGGGAGCAAAGGGATGGCTTCCAGACGACCCAGAAATGTTCGCTTGGAGGGCTATAGCGGAGATTCATGTTCTTCGAGTAATTCATACAAATTCGAGGGCACAACTTAAAGTGAGCTTCCTTTGGTGTAATTTTGACTGTGCAATTTGGAATGAGTAGGAGGTAATGCTAATAGCTGCATTTGGGAATCACGAGATGTTTCTGCATGATCAGCTACTTAAAAGCACGGCCCCATACAAAAATATGCATGAGTGCTCTGGTGAGTGGGATAACTTGTTATCTCATTGTAGTTTATTTGTAATTGAAACTGAAAATGCTTGGTAACTACGTGCCTCACCTGCCTCTCTAAATTTCCGCATTTTCACATCTGAGACTTTAAGTTTTGTATGTCCGTTTCTTAACGACCGTCTGCGAGTTGATGGCAATGTACTGCCGGGATAAGTCGTTTGGAGTTGATGAATACGTGCGATGTAGGTGGTAAGTGAGTGCGCCATTGGACTTCTGATTGCTTATCATTTTAGGGTTCGACTATTTTGTCGACAATGTGGTCTCGGGACTGTTACTTTGACTATAGCCTGGCTATTTTGCTTTTAAGCCAACGTCCTTACGACTAGTTACGGTCACGCATGATGGCTAGCACGCGCCTTCATTCCCCAAATCCAGTTCCACTAAAGACGAAACTCCAGGCCTAGTTGAATTACCGAGAGAGATGAGTGACATCGAGGCCAAGTGTCCTCTAAGCTGAGTGAGAATTTGATTTCTTGGACGGCCGACCCGTGAGCATTTATTTCAACAGCAGGGGATTGGCCGATGGCAGTAATGGCGACAAGGCTCGACAGAAGCTAGAGGATACGCAGTGCGTTTTGTGTTTGCTTATCTGCCGGTTTTGGTAATGAGGCTATTTGGATACTCCATTATTACACCTTCGGTGGGTAAACTGGGCTACCAGCAAGATCAGTGTCCCCACGCCTTCTGTACATCGGATACAGCTACCCTGCCTTCTTTTGTCTCCGGGAAAGCATCATGAAAGAACACGACAACAAAAATAGCAGCTGCATCGGGGGGCGATGACAAGTGGCTTTTAATTGTAGTCAAACAGGAGTCGACTTGAAAGCAAATGCTCATTTTAGAATGGAATTAGCTCACAGCAAGGACTCCCACACTTATAACTCAAAATGCAATTTTTTGTATGAATATGCAAAGGCGTGCCTGTACAAATGGCAGCCAGCTGAGCTGAAGAGGCTAGGAAAAAGTGAAGGAGCTTTGAAAAGTGATTAATCCCTATTTATTTTAAGTATGGCTCAATGCTTTTCATTCCAACTAGCAGAATAGGGGATTATGTGTATGATTATGAATGTGAGATGTCATTTTCAAGGAGCATAGCAGAAGTGAGTTGTAATGAAGTTGAAGGACCACGTATCGGTTACAAGTGGTCAATGGCTTGATTTTTTTGTTGCTTAAGGCTTTAATGATACATAGATGTGCAGGCGTTGACAAGTTTCACTATGGTCAGTAAATTTTGTGGTTTAAATGTTTGTAATGAGTTTCAAAATAGCTACCCGGCGAGTGCTAAGGTGTCTGTGTAAGGCAGGGAAGATGTTTTGTCCATCAATGGAGGCAGTAGATGTGCATTCGAGGTTACATCAACTGATAAAACAGTCAGAGGCATTGAATACTTTTTGAACGCATCCTACCCAGAACACTGAATGCTCGTTTTACTATCAGATTAGCTTATTTGCTACAACTATTTTAAGTCGTCTTTGTGTGTAGTGGAATTTAGATCACACCAACCCACACAAACACAAATAGACAAACTTGTTTTTAAATTAATGGCTGTGCGAGTCGTTGAAGCCTATTTGCTGAAATATCAAAATATTGATGAAAGATCAATGACGACTTGAGAATTGCTGCTTACCATTCACTAAGTAACAGAGGTTGAGTTTTTTTTCGTTTCAATTTTTAGTTTTAGCATCTGAAATGAAACAGTGTGCATTCGAATGGACAAGACCCTAAAATGCTCTTGTTGCCACTATGGCGGCACCTTACAAATAATTGACGGCGTTCACACCTCATTTTGATGCGTTAATAGTGCTAGGAAAGTAGTCGAGGAAACATGACCACATACTACTTCCAAGTTGACAAAATTGTGCTCAAGACCAATGGATACACGGCAGGCATTAATAAACTCCAAATACCTGTGCATTGAAGAGTTTGTTTTTCGAGATAGGGCAATCGAAGAATAAATATCGTTCCGATTGTAACATCTACATTGGGCAAAATTAAATACATCCCTTTAACATAAAATTGCGATGGCAGCAAAGAGACATGGGGACTTTTTGAATGGATAAAGCTATTTATTTAAGTTTGGCACATAAAAGCAATGGAAAGCCATGTCATCTGCACTATGCACATTTGTAATTCCATTCAGTTAGCATTAAATGGCTTAGAAACTGGTCTTAAAATCATTCTGAGCTTAGAAATTTGCAGCATAAAATTATGACGAAGTGGAGGTAAAAGGTGTAATCGTGTTTAGACCATGTGGTTAGAGCGAGTTTTGTATCGTTTAAGGTTGTTTTTAATTTATTTTAATCTGCGGAAATTGTGTGTTCTTGACTTCCCGGACTGTTATTTTCCCTGTGTTCTTTCCCTGCCCGTATGGTTCCTAGCACTAATGAAACTGTCTTTGCATGAAGCATAATGCTCAGGGACCTCAGTCATGGTGGGTCCATACTCAACGATCATTGGATTTACTTTGTACGATGTAGTCCTTTTCCGTCTTGCACTCGCTATAGACTTACTTTCGTTGGCTGAAGCGTGTAATAAAAAAAAATGAGGTAAGTTGGTGATTTGATAAACACATACAATACGTAGGATACACACAAAAGAGTGTGGAAACGCCCCTCATTTTAGTGCCCTTGCTATCAGTATCAGGTCATTTGCCAACGCCACAGCCATATTCACTGCTTTGATTTCACATGCATGAAGTTGTATTCCCAAATCAACATTACATCATGCCTTTTCTTTGTAGCGCTTTCTCTTAACTAACAGCATTTCGCAATAGCACGTTTTCTTAACCTTTTCAAATTTTCCTCAATTGCTCGTAAACTTACCATCGCTTGGTAGTGCATTATGATGCTATGAACTTTCAGACAAATTCATACTTTGAACTTCAATGCTACACCCAGTCTTATAGAGTAAATCATGATCTAAACAGGTCAACGATTGGCATCTTCCACTTCGACTTTAACTTTATGAACAATGTACATGAGAAGAGCATGGTTTACACGCACTTTCCTACTTGTAAATACGAAAGTTTTATGGTTAGGACTTTGGCAAATCCGGTTGTAAACCTTGTGGCACATAGCATGAAACAATGTCCGAGTAGCTTTTAAGCTGGAGTTACAATTGGAGCTAATGCTTGAAATGAACGACCACGAACGTGCAAGTGAGTACAAATTGTCGGATCATGTGCGGCTGAAGGCGTGGGCAATGAATGGAGAATAACCTCAATGTGATCATTAGAAGTGGTTGAAGTTGAGATGGGGCCTTAAGGTTGCATAATGATATGCACACGGCTCAAATGCCTCAATTTTATTCAGAAGAAGGGCCATTGTTAATTGTTGCGACTTGCAGCGAAATCCAGTGCTTACGAAAAAATATTCTTTGCTGTGGCGCCTGCAATATTACTGTCAGTTATTTAATTGAACGCCAAAATAAATTAAATCTGGGGTACTCTTAGAGCTGCGCTGGACTGGGGCGTCAAAAACTATATCTCAACAAATGACTGCTTGGTCGTGCACAATTATTTCTCTTCCACCACTACGCTCGCCAACAGTATCCGCCAACGATAACAATACTATGTGTATCACCGCTGACATCGGATACGTCATTCACCCAATCGGCAGCAGCCCCCCTACCCAATCAACCTTCCACACGATTACCTTCCCAGCTTCTACCACCGTTGTAAGAGTGTACAACACTCCAATCTGATCCCTGATAGAATAATATAATGCGCACAAAAGAACAGAGATAAAGACACATCAAAAGGCGTTCGTTGATGAAATTCAGGGGCTTGATGGGATAGGGGAGGAGTGGAGAGGTAAGTCATTGGGGGAACATCGAAAGCTAGCTGATGGATGGCCAAAGCAGTCCGATCAATTGCTTCCAGCTTCCCCTCAACTACACATATTTCCCCACAGTCCACACCTCCTTACCTCGCTAGCTGGTTGGACGGTTGAAGGCAAATGCAGCAGGCAGTGTATTGCCAAGGATGGTCATTGAAGCGTTTATGCTGCGACCGCCGCATCATATCCAATAGTCCACCCATTGCCCACAATTTCAAGTAGCCAACGCGATTGTGAGGGATACGACACTAAAGTTTGATGGTACAGATCAATATTGCATACAGGGCGTCGGATGGGAAGATTAAGATGCCCTGAATGCTGTCAAGTAACACCTTCCTGTGACAATTGTCCCCTTCTTTTCTCAGACCCTTTCCGCCCTTTTGACTATCGAATAGCCTTTACCTCTACCATTCAGTTCACCTGATTCACATCTATTGCGCTGAATGAGCATAAGAGGGAGCAGAACAAAGGTTTCGTTAATGGAACAACTGTGCTGAATGCCAATACTATTTGCATCCCTCTGCATGGAAGCTACTTTTGCTTTGCCGGTTTTGGTAGTTAATAATTTTACCAATATTATTTCTGTCTATTTAATTAAGTAGGAGGATGAAACCAAGACCTCTTACCAAGGTTTTATTCAATAGCACACGATGTCTGTTAGTCGGCGAACGCAATGAATGGAAGAAGTGACATCAATGGTGCCAAAAGCGATGCGTGTATGAACGCCCTTCGTCAAAAGCTATCCGTTTACGAGACGACTAGCTTTTCTGGTACTTCTTGCTTCAAATTTCTGTAGACCTCACATTCGTACTAAAATTCAAGCCAAGTGATTCTTTGCCTCTTTATTCCTTGGAATGGGACACCCGCCTCCATTACGTTATGAAGGCTGTACCACCTCAGTCACAGTCCAACTCCTGCCTAACAGTTCATCTCCCAGGATGGGTTCGCAAGTGCCACACTGACTTGCCTGACTCACAGCGCCACTACTTTTCGGCAAACCTAGCGCATTCTTGGATTGCTAGTGCAATGACCGACCGACTGAATTTATAGGCTCCAATAAAGGCGCCAGTAGCAGGCAGTCTTTTTATAAATGCCACCACCGCCATGACGCCAGGGTAAGGACATCGCCAAATGATTCAATAGTCAGTAGTGATGGACATTATGCACAATGAATAGGACGTATTTAGCTCAAACCTATGACTTACACTTACTAAGAGGTAAACCTCTTTTACAGCGGGCAAATCTAAACCCCAAGCACTGCTATTACAATGTAAAATAATAAATTTGCTTAGCCTTCTATTAGGCCCCAAAATAAAGCCTGACTAGTTGGCACCGTGGTTATAGATTGCCACCTGCACGAATTTCGTTACGATGTCTTGGCAGTTGGCATTGCTTGTGCAGAGCCTCTGAGGTTTGCTGATGGCCATCGAAATCATGCTTTCGTTTTATTTCGGCTAACACCGGTTCGTGATTTTCATTTGTAGTGTAGCTATACAAATGTCTCTTAGCAAAATGGAGCTAATCGAAATCACCATCCCACACCATCATTCCATATAAATATATTGGCAGTATTTATTTAATTTAAGCATGCAAATTCCTTTAAAGATACCACCCATTCTATGAGGGCATCTGTATAAAAGCACACAAATGAGTACGGACAGGCTGCGCTTGTAAAGTATGCAGAGCAGTGCCCAACATTCGCCCGTACCTACGGCCATCGCATCACTGACATAATTTTAAGATGACACCAGTACTTAACAACTTAGTACGGCAGCGTTTGTTAGAGTGACTTACACCACCTCATAGCCGTTAAGACTATGCGCCGACAGCCACACACCTACAGTTTGTTTATCAACAGGCGACAGTGTCACCAGAATCTATCAGCAAGCTTTAGAACTGCAGCATTTTTAGCATACACTATTGTAGTTGGAGTTTCGGTGGCTGCTCTCACTAGCCTTGCTCCTTAATTCGTCTTAATAAAAGGTTTTACATTCCACTCGTTCTAAGTACCAAGGACGCCTTTTTGCCTTAGAGAGTCTCGCGTCTGTATTTTTAGTCACGACCTCATCTCCTCGAACGGGGGTGAATGAGTTACAGTCCTGCTGCAGTTTCTCAGCCCTTCTTTTTAACGGAATCAAACTCTTATTCTCTGTCATTCCTTGCCGTTAGCATCAAGGTAGGCATTTTACCTGCCACCGTTAGTGTTTGATAAGGTAGACAAATGGAGGAAGCATCCATCGCCGACTCCTAAATACGAGCTGCAATCTGTAACAATTGCTCAGGGTCACTAGAAATATCTCTGCGTTTGCTACGACCTCACGGCCGCATACACACAGTCGGATGGCTCCTGATCTAATAATTGTATCCATCAATCCCCTACATTACAAGCAAGCAGGCAGGGCTAGAGAAGCGAGGCATGTATTGGCTCTAGAGCTACCACAGTCTTAAACTCAATGGCACTTTCCAATCAATTTGAGATGAATTAATAGGCTATCCGCAGCCTTACAGCACATAGGCCTGAGGAGAGAGAGCTGCATGTTTTAATCTTTGAGACGTATGCATGATTATGGGCAGGATCAGTCAGGTAGTTCACCCACCACCGGTGGCAGCAACGGTAGCAATAACCGGCCAGCTGAATGATTGGTTGACCGGTCGGGAAGCAAGTGTGTGAAAGAGCAAGCGAGCGAATAAGAAAGTAAATTTTCAGAAAGCTAACTCACCTGTATGTGTATAAGAACACACACATGCACACACGTGTGCCACATCCCTCCAAGATAGCGAGCACAACGTCGCACACACAAGGCAGACTGATAATAACACTGAACGAGACTACAACGAAGCGCCCATGACTGAATCGAGCCAGTCCAGCCTAGTGTAATTTAGTCCATGGACGTCAATATTGTCAAGCACATTGCGTCAATTGTTGCAGCAATTAGTAAGGCTGGCAATAAGACGAGTTACTTCCCAAAAGTAATTGACAACTTAAATGATATGGGATAACGTGATCCCAATAAAGGCTGAATATGCAGTTTTTTTCTTCGTAGCAAAAGTTCATATTTGGCAAAATAAAGCTTTTGGATAAGATTCCTAATTATGTGGCTCGCAAAACGCTGGCATGAGGCTCTGGAATCCTATCCACTTTAACGATCTCGGACCCTTCCGTGCGTTTTTGATTGAGCCGTTGCTAGATTATGAGTCAAGAGCAACTTGAAGCGGTTGGGATTTCCTCTGCCTTTTCCTTAACTGCAACCCAATTTAAATCACTAGAAAGCATAAAATTGCTTTCACGCAAACCTGTGCCTGTCACGTGTAAGGATATTGCTGCGTCTTTTGAGTTATAGGTACACCTGTTTCATTTTTGATGCTTTATAATATACATCTCTAGTTCCCAGCTAGCATTTTATGCAATTGTATGCATAGATGTTTCGGCTTTTGTTTAAGATCACTTGCAATCAATGTGGGAATGCTTTTTGCATTAATTACCCAAGTCTCATATGTTTAATGCAAACGATGGGCTGCAAATAATCAGGTTAAGCCTAACTTGGTACCCCTCCTAGCAAATGAGTTGAACTACCGCAAGAGCATTTGTGGTTATTGCAATGCATGCGCAGAAACGGTAGGCAATGAATCCGCGAATTCGTCGCATCCGCCACAGCTAGCTGATGCAGTAACCGATTTTTGCCATGTGTTTTCACATTGCTTGCATTGTTCTGCTGTCATAGAACAGTTCCATTTAATTATGCGATGGGTCTAAAAACAGTAGAGACACAGACACCATTTAACTGCCTTGGCAAGTGGTAAACTCTCCATCAGGTGAGCATCTTAAAGGTATAGTGGCTGTTGTTTCTAGATTATGCGGAGTTAGAAGGACTAATCTAAACCTTGGCTTTGTAGGTCCAAACTCGTGGAAATTTTGATCTACACAGTCCATCGTTTTTTGCTTTTACAAGCCTTCGGTATGGATTATTCTTATCCATTCGAGCATGGGGTAAGGGATAAGTGGCGATTACTAATGCAAACATCGTCTGCACGGCTTGCACATACCAGCGGTCACCTTACCTTCACCGGACTACTTGTAAATGCTGCCCATTTGATGCCGAATTGGCCAATCAGAATAAAACATGGTGCAAAATTGTATGGCCTGCGGCCCTCCATCATATCACCGATGTAAAATGAACAGAAGCCGGATGATGGTGGGTTTGGGCCCTTTTTTCCACTCAATGGCATCATGTACGTTACTTCATGTTTTCGCCTTCTACAGGCAAGCCTTTTCATGAATGAGGCTCTTCATTTATGACTCGACCCATATAAAACCATCTAACTTATTTGCGGTAGGATAATTTCTAAAGTAGCTTTTCTACTTCACTAGCTTACCGCATTATAATTTCCCTTTACTTCATTTGCTGTTGATGTTCATCCCTGACCCACCTCATAGTGACAATTTCCAGCTCTTAAGCTATTTACTTTGCGAAATCATAGGTTCTGATCTGCAGTCAACAAAGGCACCGGAAGGTTTTTCAATTGCAGGTAACATTTATAAACTCCAGTTATTTTATCGACTTCCAGACAGCTTCTGGAGAGTCGTACTGTCGAATGCACTAATAGTGATCTGGGACATTTGCTTAATGTGGATTTACTTATCTACTTAAGCCTAGTTTGTGGATAATTTGTGATAAATGGCAAGGATATGGTGTGAAACGCCCTAATTTTGCGACACTTGTCGCCATCCTGCCTAAGGTTTTAATTCTATCGTGAACACAACAATGACATGATATTTGCTCCAAGTGATATTTCATTGGTTAAGTAGATCCGAACACCGATTTACCGGATTTCACCCCGTCCTTAAGTAAGTCTTTGTATTTGCTGTATGATTTCATCCATTACATCATTGATCTGGAAGATCTTTTCCTACTCGGGAAGCACTGTGACTCACTGTCGAAGTTGGATACGAACCGAGGCAATTTAGGCATAGGTAAAATCGCACGACTTCCAAAGGAATTAAACGCAAATGAGTCTTTACGCAAGAACTGCCACAGGTGTGACTTGATAAGACTCTAATCTGTCCATGTATTGTCAAACGAACTCCTATCTATAGCTTTACATGGCTGATCTCCATAATGTGTTAGATTGGCATTAGAAAAATACTACGCCTATTTGAAGACCTACTGAGTTACTGATGCCTCGATAGCTCGTAAAGACAGCTTTCATAAGACTACATTTGAATTTGCATGCATTTACACCTAACTTCCTCCATTTTAGAGGTAGTCCTTGCCATATCGCTGACAATAGGCACCCTCATTCTGCTTGTTGCATGGATATGTATTTGCCGTTACTGCTATAAGGAAAAGGTACGCTTTTACAGGCGGAACGGAATAAATGTGAATTACTTAATTTGGAAACCACATTTAGATGCCCTAATCTGTGCCATATAAAGTTGCGTAATCTTTTTGCGCCGAACTGTTTCACGATATTCTACAAATGTAATCTTCTGTTGTACTTACATCTGGATTAATGAGGGGTAAAGATTTGGGCGTAAAGCTAACAATCCCTTTGTTCGTGCTAGGTCAATTGCCCTATTTTCTGCATTTTAGAACGAGTAGGACTCGTGCAAACCAAAGCCGGGTGTAAATGACATTTGCCATAAAAAGTTAAAGTAAATGGGAGCATGTCTGTAAATGAAACCTATGTGTTATAATTGTGTGCATTTAAGATACTGCTAATGTACGTGTGCGCACAATAAAGGGGAAGGATCTTGCCAACTGCTTGTTTTGTCACACCTTGGCAAAGAGAGTTCGGTTCGGTACATGTTAGTAGTCGATAGGGTCACAGCACTCGTATGGGGTCGGAGAAGTATCCACGCAAAGCAAAGTTTGTTCCGAGATCCCATCCATACATATGTTTATAACTGCTGCGCATGATTGACAATTCAAAAAATGAATCTTTTATAAGCTCAACCCCACGGTAGGTATAAGGATGTGTAAAATTGTAAATTCGGCTACAATACATCTTTCTTAATGTTTTACGAATTGGCAATTCACAAAATTTTTAGTTTTAACTGCAAACCGTTCCCACTTAAAAGTGTTCATGTAAGTGGCTCTAATGCATGATGAGTGGCAAATGATACAGTGGGCTGAAGAATAGACAGAAAAACAGTCATCACCCATGTGGCCGTGTCTGTGCAGCGGCTGAAGGTTGTAAGGCGCGCAAATCTCCAGCACCTACTAATCTGACAAATCGTTGCAGCACCAAAGTGGACAGTGTTTATACGTGGTCGTATGAAAACCAATTGACAAATGGCCTAACAATTTTACGTCGATGATAAACACATGTATATTACAGTGTTTTAGAAGCCACGATCGTGGTTTCTGGCATTATAGCTTGAATGCTTCTAAATCTATTTGTGCACGAGTTTTAAAATGATAACTAATGAAAAGCTATCCGGTATTACCTTACAGTGTTAAAAATGAAGAATAAGTGCAGAGTAGTCAACAGACATATTTGAATAGGCAACAATCATTCACGTAGGTGAGTGCCAAGCTCCAATTCACGGTGCAGGCCTACAGTGATCGTTGATCAGCATTAAGTGAGCGTTGACAAATTCTAGCTCTGCGGTAGAGCGTGGCCAAGTTGCTCCATAAAAGAATCTTAACGCTCACCAGCAAAACTAAAGGCATTAATCTGTCCAGAGCACCCTTCTTAATTAAAGATTGCATTGCCTTTCAACGGGCAGATTAGGATGTTTGAAAGACCTTTGCCCCTTTTGTTTAGGCTACCCTATGCGAATACACAAGATCAGTTGCCGAAATTTTAATGTCGTGCAAGCATATTCGTATGAAGCAGTCATCGTGTCCCATCAACTTGCCTTTTAAAGATCATATGTACTCAGATGGTCATACAGCTGCTTTCAGGTGCCGAACATTCTTTTGAAATGTATTTGCAAATCTTTGCAGAATCTGAGATAGGAAGGGACACTTATAATAACGTGCGCTATTATTAACCCCAAAGCCTGACTATGCATAAGACAATGGCTGTGCAGTCATTCCAAACGAATGCAATTGCGCAAGCGTTGTCTTCCCCAATGAATATTACTCTGACATGATTCCAAAACTAAAAGAGTCAATAAGGAGGCTTTAGAGGAAGCCTAATTTTGGGCGGCCGGTTCAAGATTACAAGATGACTCATGAGGTAATTGAATTGTGCATGGTTGAATACCATGTGATACCGGCTTGTTGAAATCCCATGTGGTCCGCACTTGCCTTGCAACTTAGGAGAAAAACAGAATTGTCAAATAGCAATAGCGAGCACAGTTAACTGATTTTCCTTGAATAGACGCACTGCAGAAGATTGATGGTCCTATGGTGCCTACGGCCCCAATCCACAGCACACAGGGCTCCATTTTATGTGCAGTCACTGGATGAATTCAGTTGAAGTAATGGGTGGTAATGCAGTTCAGCTTATTGTAGCGTCGTGCGTCTTCACTGCGCTCGTCGAGGCAGACGATGGGACGTGTAGATAAGCGGAGGAAAATGTGGATGCATGGTGCACAGAGGGTGCGTGGAGCCAGAGGCTTGACAGAGCTGCTACGATTAAGATGGGTGTGGTAAACTCGGAGGGTTGCATATGATGGAATGCATGATGAGATGCGAAGTAATAGCCTACCAGCCATTTGCTCTAGATTCGCTGTGGAAGTACTTCGTTATGCTGTAAGGTAGCCCTATTGAAGACAGCACTTGCGTGGACAATTTTTGCCCAAATCCTACCTACATCATAATGCTTTTCTGTGCCGTTAAAACTGATTTCAAAAAATGTGCATACTGCGACAGTGTAAGCACAATTTATCACTTCCAATACTTGCGGGATAAAGTATCTGCAAGTTACTGATTCTGATCTGTTGAAGTCTGTGCTTTAAAGCCGAGGCAAATTAGAGCACATCTAAAACCCAACAAATGATGGCTTTCACCGTTCTAAAAATGTTCTCAGTGGCATATCACTTATGTAAAGGACGGTTTGTTGGTAACATGAAAATAGTGACGATTACTAAGAGGATCGAAAATTGGGTCAGATTAATTGGATGCCAAATTAGTCTGAAGTAAACATGCAAGCTAGCCTTCCTTGCTCTAACGCCCTTTTAGCTAATTATAGCGGTCGACACTATTCTGATCGTTAAAGATGGTAGGTGCTGACTTTTGGAAACTGCTCGGTTGACTGAATGAGCGTGACTACCGGCTTAGCAAACCATATTGGCCTCTTGGTAAATTCATTGTACAATAGATGGTGGAACCGTCGGACGTTGAAGGCCACGCTTTCTACCCACTGGCTGAACGCGCACAGTAATAACTGCTGTGATGTCAGGCTGCGTGCTAACACAATCAGCTTTATCAGTACCAGACCAGTGCATGCCTATACAAAATTATGACGTGTCATACCTAAAGACTTTGGTGGATGAGGATATCCTTCTATTTTGTGTGTTCTTGCACGTTTATGGGAAATGCCATCATTGATTAGTGTTTACTCATTCACCATCGCTGCTTTGTGGCACCTTGATGCACGGTGTCTGGGATGCACTGACTAACGAGGCATGCGTCGCCGCCGCTACGTCATTGACGGTTGAGTTACCCGGACAGAATGTACATCCACAAACTTATGCACAATTGAATGCCCAGATTAAGTTGATAATATAGCAGGAAAGCCTGAACTTTTTTCCTGCGGTAAGGCTGAGCAACAGATTACTATTACAAAGTGATGGTCAAATAATAAACTTGAACGAAAGAACGTGCTTTTAGACCTTGGAGCTGACAATAAGGTGGCTTGGAAGAGTCTGGCTTTGCAAAACAAACTATGCCTTTAGCTCAGTGCAGCATTCAACTCTTCGGTATCAGTAGAGTGTGACAGCCTATCTTGGTTATCAACGTTTGACATTTTTTTACGGATTACAGGTCCCCAAGGGTAAGCATAATCACCAACCTTATTCGCAGAAGACTGCTTTAAATAGGGGGGAGGGCGACTGACTGGTGTGGATGCATCTTCGATACATTGACAATTATCGGCACAAACATTTTATCGCTACTTCCCTATTTAAGCAGCACAGTCATGCACAAGAATTAATTCCACCATTTAAACTGACTAATTCTCCAATCAATATCATAAAGGTCTTCAAAAGCATAGCCGCTAAAGAGCATCTTCAAATCCTAACAAACGGCTTTGTATAATTTACCAATTTGATTAAAGTACCTATCATCATTATTAGAAAGACCAAAAGCTAGGTAATGGCGGTCTATTTTCCTCCACCATACCGCCTCGTGGGCTATCTTACTTAAAGGAAGAGAGGCAGGATTGTGTTCATTCTACCAATGAAAAGCGAGACACAGAAAGCTTGGTGCCCCTTGTGATACCCTAATGCCTTGAGCCTAAGCAGCAGAAAAGGCCTCCTAACTGCCTGGCGACACTACGCTTTAACCCCCTGGGCGGACAATTGGAGAAGAAGGAGCAGGTGGGATAAGAATTGAGGGACTAAGGAAAGGGATGCTCGCAAGCAATAGTAGGTCAGAAATTGGATTCAACACTCTGACGCGGCAGGGGAGCATTCTGTTTCAGAACTAGCGGTACATACTACCATACTGCACCCTCCTTACACATCCAAACCCCATCGACAACTATGATAGCGTCTCCACGAAACCGATGTGCCTCTCTGTGCAACTGGTGCTGCTAAATGTAACAATGCTGGGGTTACCTACCACATAATTTGCAGCACTTTAACGAGGGGTCCGCAATGAAAATGAGGAGTGTTCGTTTAGCTCTAGTTCAGAAGGTTGCAAGTTCAAGTCACGTCTGGGTCGATGCTCAGTTCTCTCATCCCCTAACCTCCATCTTGCCGATATGCGTAAAACACCTCTCACTTTTATCCCTCTCCTGTTATCACCTAATTCATTCTATCGTTACTGTTGCTGCCACTGTAGCTTCTTTGTCGATAGTACCACCGTCACAGCTGAGGACGTCTACATTATTCTATTCTTAAGCACTATAACATTTTTCCACTTCTCACGTGTTTAGCCAGCCCAGATGACAAAGCGTTATTTATAATTGGATTACTCATTACTGGCGTGTTATTGTAGGAAGAGTGATGGACTTCAATGGTGACGGTGCCAACATAAAAAGCGTTGTAAGAACAATTTTGCCTTTGCTCACCTTTTAATCATGTGTCAAGGGTTTGATTGGCATTGTCACTCTTCTAAGATCTGGTTGATTTCAATTTACCATAAGGTCATTAAGGACAATCTAATCATTAGCAGAACTCTTGTGATTTCTGAGACCATAAAAAGCCTTCTTCTCAAGGTTTGCGTCAAATCCATGCCACAAAAGTGCATGAAAATAGTAAATTAAATGCGCTTTTTAGTAATTATAACTTCATGCAAGTGAACCCTACTTGCGAATAAATAATGTGGTCAATGGTGAGGAAAAAAGAAGAGTACAGGGCGAAAGAATATCACACTGGAGTGTTTAGCCATGTTCAACGTTTCTGTCGTCTATCATCTGCATCAGCTTATAAAGCGCAACTTCTGAGTCCATTTTGAATTTGGACTGCATTTAAAGCGCAGTAGGAGGACGCCATAGTGGTAATAATTGATGAAAGTTTTAAGTCGAAATGGATGAGGCTATGTAACAGATTGCTCAAAAATAAATTTTGGTTGCGCTAACACCTTAGATTCGATTAGCCTTCAAACTAGATAACAAAGACTTGAAGCCTTTAGGATTACCGTATTCATTGGCCAATGTGTGTAGGCGACTTTGGCGAGTAGTTGGTAAAAAACTTTGGAAACTTAATAAGGGTCCAAATCTCAACGTAGATTGCTAAACAGATTCAAGCAGGCACGATCATAGTGACGAATATAGCCCAGACTAGGACTGAATGATGTCGTACTTAGAATTCAGCTGAAAATCGCTCTGTCAATTAGGCTTGACTAAGCTGGAGTCGGTATCAAGGGTGCTGGCAACTTCCGCTATAAAATAAATGACTTCGAGGCTACCAAATACGATTACTTTCCAAAGGTTTCAGGCACTCTTAAAGCTAAATTAAGCATTGCATAACTATAAAATCAATTTGGCATTTCGCCTTCAAGTCTCTACGAAGCCTGCTTGGGGCCCTTCTTTAGTTCGATTGCTACTGCGACCTGTCCATACACTCAGGTTCAGAAGGTTAGGCTTTACTTCACACAAATTGCTGTTACTTCTTGTGCTGACTCTACATTTTTATCGGATTAAAGATTGCTGTCAATGCACTGTCAAGCACGGCAAGTGCAGTCTGCTTGCTACTAATAGCTGACAAGTAGGACGTGCGAAAGGCCATGGGCTGTTAATAAAAAAATGCGAACACATGCACGCATGTTAATGAGACACTCAGAAAGATTTTGACACGTTCTTGAGACTATCGGTGACGATTATGGTTGTTATGGTCTTATTTTCAGGGCTCAATAATCATTCACTTGTCACAAGTAATTATTAATTCTCACAATAACGGCAAAAGCTTTAAAAGCGTATTTATTACTTCTACGACTCTTTCCTAAATCAGACAGCCTGTCCTAAAAAGCTTTAGTCGCACAAAGAATCTTTGAGAAGGAACCCATTAAAATATGTCCACTATTTTACTAGCTACGAAATTCTGTTACGGTGACAACACTCCTTGATTACTAACCGAGGCGATAGCTCTGGATAAGACATAGAAGCAAACAAAATACTAAAACAGAAGGGAAACGCTCACCTGTTCCAACGCTGTCCATACATTATTTGACTGATAGTTATTTATTAATAATTATTATTTGTGAGGGAAAGGTATCTAGAGGGCGTATTGCTCTTTGCTAGTGTTGGTGGAAGAGATCTACTGGTAGTGGTCGTGATAGTGATGCCGCGTGCAGACATGTAAATACAATTGCATTGATATTGAATGCGTAGTCGCTGTTGAAATTGCACATGCACTTGCGCGGACAACTGCACTGGTAACTTGAAATGGGGTTGAGAGTTGTATGATACTGCAAGAGAGTACGGAATAAGGTGTGCCGACAGGAGCGAGTGGAGTAAGGTAGGGGATTTGCTGGCAAGAGTAGCATATGGTTGGCAATGATGTATGAGGTGGAAGCAGATGGATGGAGCATAAAGGCATGCAGCGATGAATGAAAGGAGGAAAGGCAACTAAAGAAAAGCGGGGTGGTTAGCAAGGAGTAGTGAGGAGAGTTGTGAAGTAACATTTGGCAAAGACGTGCATCAAAATACTTCGATAATGGCGAAAAGGAATAAGAGTATAAATATGGTAGAAATTATCAGTCCATTTGCACTAAAATATAGCACCTCGAGACTTCTCTGAAGGCAAAAGAAGCCAGTTCTTGGACCAAATTTGTATATTTTGCGCACGGGACATCAAACGGGATAGGTGCAGTGGCTAATTGAATGCTACTTAATAGATATCAGGAGTCAAACAAACCACAACCTTAGTACACAGCCCTCCCTATTTTGATCCTAAACCCGCAACAGGCGTGACAATTTGATAAAAGAGGAGAGGAAATATCACGAGCCATCCATGTCAGACATCACGATTCTAAGCAGCTAAAGATACATTTTGCTGTGCTTTCACAGTGAGGCGAGATCACAATACTGCACTATTTTGCTACTTTTCATTTTGCGCTATAGGAATTTTCCCACCCTAATTTGTCTTTGACCAAATAATGTGGCTTACTACTGATTTTATGCGCCACCACATAGAATAAAACCCTCAGTCCACACAGAGTCGACAAAAATAAAATTCGACACCACCTACTGTTAAGTTGTGCTGTTTTATTTTTCCGCTGCTGTGTGACAGGCACCACCGTCAAAGCGTTTTCATCCCGTTCTAGGATATTTGAGGCACTTCAGTGGACCAAAGATGCTGTGGTAAAGAAGAGCAGAAAAACTAAATTAGCAACCTTGTAATCAGGGCATCTGGAAATTTCTAATTTTAAAACGTATGCAATTCGAGATAAGTTAATAAGGCTTTAAACACTAGCACCAGAGCATAGCATCGAAAGTTGGGAGCGACCCGGTATATTTTGAGGTGGCACATAAATGAGGGTGAATAAGTATGCGATGGCAGTAACCCTAACTGTGCCCACATCTTTTAAGGACCGTACAATGTCAGCATTGCGAAAGTCTACGCCAGTTGATGATTGTGTAGTGAAGGGGTATTTTATGGGTGGATAACTTTGAACACCTTGGAGAGCGTGGGTGGATTCCGAAACTGGCATCGTGCAGATCCTTATTGACCCTGGTCCCAGTAAAGGTGGCAAAATCCGTCTCTAGAATGATGTAGCTATTCACACACTCAGGGTTTTACATTTCCTTTAAAGCGCAACATTATAATTTTAACGTAAATTTAATTACTTTCATGTAATGCATCCACAATCCCATACTTCCAAGGCAAACAGCAATTCGTACCTAAGCATATTATGCTCACTTTTCGAAGGCATGTATGCGTTTGTTTGCGTGGACCTCAATCACTGTCAATCGTTTCATTCTTCCAAAAATTTTGTATTCAGTGCGTAAACGTACATTGCAACTCTTACTGAAAAATAGGGAAATTACACATGCTAAAGGCTCCTCAACTTTGAGCTTCGATTCTAGATGTTCTTCACTTTTCCAATATTTTTGCGTACATTCCTGTCACAAACCGATTTTTCTTGAAATTCAATGCTGTAATGCTAATAAAATTTGCTGCAAATGGTTTGGTCCTACCCACATCGTGATCCTCGATCTCTTTGTAATAGTCGACTTCTGCAGACGCTAAGTTCTCACCGTTCCGACATTTATGACACCTTCGAAGTCACAATGAGAGCACAATTTGTCTAGTTGTGCTTTCAGTGCTGTGCTCAAAAATGCACCACAACGTAAGAATTGATTCGTGGAATATTTTGTTGTCATAAGGTCCATGGAGCATGCTTCTCATTGCTGGGCCTTTTAATTGAGTTTGTACACCCTTTCCTCCTGAACACATTCACTTCAAAGACTGTCAGGCTGGACTGTAGCTCCACTCAAGAGAATGCGAATCAAATAGTTGCAATTAGTTGCGGCAACTGTGCTATGCCGGTTGATTTTGTCCTCTTGCACTGTAGGAAATGAGCATCCCTCGAAGGTTAATACTTATAAAGTTATTCTGTTGGATGTAGCAGAGGAATGAAATCCTAGTGACTTGTTAGACTGGATAGAGAGAGCTTTTATCGGTGAAAATTTCCTTTGTGTAGTATGCTGTTATGAAGTGACCAAGGTTGTTCGTGGCATGCGATAACAAATGCCTAGGAATTGCCGTCTTGTTTTTGTAATTCTCCAAAAAGTGGGGCTATTTTGCAGAGGTAGTACCGTAGAGCAGGGCCAATGGTCAAAAGATTCTGTAATTTACACCATGGCAAGGACAGGGACGCTAGCATGCATTACATCCATTCGTTGATTTACGTTCAAATGACTTCTCTTGGAGAATGCAGTGGTGTGACGGCACCACTGACTTTTGTCGACTGCTGCTTTCTTGACACCCACTCACTTACCTACTCTTAAGCAGCTAATGATGATGGGGCGTTGCATGATGCTACTCACATGGAAGCTGAAAAGATTAGCTATAGTGTGGAAGATTAGGAAGGCGATTGGCTTCTAGCTGCAACAACACCCAAGACTTCTTTAAAGACCAATTCTGCAGTTATTTCTAAGCCTCAAGTAGAGTTTTGGATCTGAAATAGCGAAAAAAGGGGTCATGAGACGATTACAATAGGGACAGGGAGATAGGAAGAAAGATTATACTTACGAACCAAGGCCAGGCTTTAGAAAAGGAAGGTGCTGCAAGATGAGCTTGGGCTTAATTTAGGCGATTAAAGTAGTAGGAACCCTTCCACTATTATTATTAGTAAAACGCTAAAGGGTACTTTAAAGCTGCATGCAAATTCTATGATGCCTAGCTAATTACCATGCCAGCCGTAATTCAGTGGTTTGTGTCAGTAGACCACTGACGCTTCAAATCTGCTATCATATACTGCATCTAGCTTAGCGATCATGCTCCAAGGGACAAGTCAAAACATCTCAGCATCTTACTTTCACCGCTTTCATTAATACTTACGTAGACAGCTGTAGGGTAGCTGTTACAGCTCAAATGCATGATTTGGGGTCGCACGAGCTAGAGCCATGCTACACCTACAATGTGAGTTAAGATGGAAACTAGAATCAGTTAAAGCATGAGTTGTCACGGAATTGGCTTACACAATTGTGATTCTGATCGTGCCGAAGGGCAGTGCTCAGCAAAGGCGGCAAAGCTCACACTAAATAGGGTTGGACCTAAGAGGCTGGTCAAATCAAATTCGACTGAGGCCGATGAAGATGTGATTAAACCAGAGAAGACGCTCTAACCTTAGTTAAATGTATGAATCAATACTTGGATTTTTTCCGCTGAGCATGAGCAGCGCAATTCAGGGATAATTTTTTGTGTGAGATGTCCACAAAGCAGCAGGATAATCAGCAGCAGGCAATGGGTGTGAGAAAAACGCTAGTTAGAGAGGTTGATTCGCTGAGACAAACTTACCATTAAAATCCGTCTTGAGAAGTCCAAATGATGCCTAAATGACATATCATGTTGCCATATTGACTGCAGTGCAGTAGTTCATAAGGGCGACAAATAAACATGCGTCGGGATAGGTCGCGTAAAGCTAATCGGAGTCAAAGTGACAGAACTGCGATGCTTCTAACGTGTACCTGAATCCTCTGTTGACTTCCCTTTAGGCATTATTGAAACCACGGATATAAAGTTAAGTGGCAGAGGACTTTTGAAGCTTCTTTAATGCTTCTTAAGTTGGCAACAAATCCCTTCCTCTATTCTCTATACCCTATAGCATGATGGTACAATTTGATAAAGATTTTCGAAAACAGTCGCTCTTTTCACCTTCCATATGGAAAGCGTCACGTAGAGGCTTACTTCATTAGCAATAGTTGTTTCAGTGAAGAAAAAAAATGGTGCATTATTGCTTACAGTAATGCCATCGCGTTCACATATAACCCCGTCTTCTTGCGATATTACTAGAATGAGGAAAAAATTTTAGCTAAGCATTATAATTAGGACAAAAATAAATAGTGGACAAGAAAGGAAAGCAAAAGCAGGTGTAGAAGTAGTATGTTATATACATAATGCAATTGATAAGAAGGGAGGACAAGTGTTTGAGAAGCATGAAATATGTTCTGCAACTCCATTAGACAATCTATTCTTCTTATAAGTACACTGCCCGAATTACTTCTATCGACTTTCCTTTCCTATCCCCCATGTTCTCTCAAATATGAACCACTTTACTTCCACTGTCAGTTCACAAACCACTTTTTCTTTCTATATTCCCCTTCATCACCGTGCACTCTCAGCTTCCTTTGCTAATGTAGACAATTTACAGTTTGGCCACACCTACATTATCAGATTACATAAGGACATATGTCTCAAGAAATTACAGGAGGAAGCAAACTGCTGAGTCCTAATTCTGCGTAGCTCTCAATTAAAACGTAAAAGAGTGCATCCATACACCCGTAGGTCCCCAGCTTTCTCCACCTGAATAAAAGCTCTACACACCGGCCACACCTACCTTGTCCGATCTTAAAACGAGAACTGCCACAATTCCTTGCAGAAGAGAATTAGCTGCGAATTCCTTATTCTGATCAACGTTTGCTCAGTATGGATAAGAGCAAATGGAGTTCTGTGCTCTTGCTATTCTTGGTTACTCTTCTGAAATACAATCATCACCTTTCGGCTACATCTGAATTATGGGAACCTGCTACAGCCCAAATATTGATCGACTATAGAACATAATTGTATACTTTTGTGCTATTGCAAATTCCTTTGCCAAAGTGAACTCTATCCAAAATAAGCACACCGAAATTGCCAGATTTTATAACATTAATTACCGCAAGCGATTACTGAAGGGAACAGGATGTTAGCTTTCATTTCTGATTAATTTTGGGTTAGAAAAAACAAAAGAGCTTCAATCCATACCCTTGCTAAAAGCGTTTGTGGAACAAAATCTGCATCTGACTCCCAACTTGAATCAATTGTAGTCACAGAGGACTCTGGTTGTTTGAAATTGCGCATTCGTGCATTATCATTTTTCCTGCCAACATCGGTGGTCTAACCACTGGCAAGTCTTACTTTTACATACTTTTTACAATTTAATGCGGTAACTGCCGCAGGTAATCACCAGATGGAATGAGCTACTATGGTTTAATTACAATTGATTCTAGACCCTTACGAACGCAATGTGGCGCAGCTTTTTATGCATGTGTTAGTTTATCATTCTTTGCCAAAATGGGTCCCTTAACTACTGCCCATGTCTGAATATTTGTTATATAACGCAAAAAATATCATTGCAACCAGCGATAGAAGAAACGGAGTAGTACTAAAGTACATAAGTGCCGAAAAATTTGGAAGGTAAATCGCAGTTGTGCGCTTGATCCATTTCAGTTTTTGCATCAAAATCATCCGCATTATATTATGGTTATCTTTAAGCATCAGATGTTTTAAAATTAAGATGATCTTCACTGTACCAGACACAAGCTAACTTCCAATGTCCAATCCCATTCAATTCTAAATTAGAGCTCAAAATACGCTGCAGTTTGATATTTGCTGTCTCCACTGTTTTTCGATATAGCACAATTTTTGCACAACTACACGACACAAAATGTTATTGATGTACACAATACGTGTATTTTTTGGAACCGTAGCAAGTTAACAGTCGGGGTCTTATTTGGATCAGTTCCAGATCAAGTCACGAAATGCATACGGCAGAGTGCACTTGGGCTAAGTTTCCACCGTTTTACACATGCATAACCTTATACATGCATTGATCTATAACAGAAGTCAAAACCAAATACCATGCAAATCTTTTCTAGGGTAGTAAAAGGGGGTGAGCAGCTCTCTCGTGGTTAAATCCTTTTCTCTCCCTGTCTTTGAGGCTTCTAATCGCAACCCTGTAGCTGCTAAATAATTGAGTTGACTAAAATTCCCAACATATAAAGCAATTTTACTGCGAAATTGTATAGTAAATAAATATTGTTAATTTTATGCACGAGAGGTATGATTAAAGGCCATAAAATGCAGGTTATTCTTACCTGAGTTGTCTACGAAGTAGTGCCAAAGGTGGAATTCTGATTTCGAATCGACCGTTAAAAAGCTCATGCTTAGCAAAATATGGCCCAGTCAGATGCGATACATTCTTGTGGGATTTCGTGTCTTGCAGGGTTACTTTTACCGAGTTATCTCCAGTAATTAAGATAGGTCTTCGATAAATGGGTCACTTTTCCAAAATCATAGTATTTTAGTGTGGCATCAAATCCAGTTTGTCAACGAAGTGCAGAGCAGTTGCCGCGAATGATCTCAAAAACGATTAACAAATACCAATGGCCTTTATGCTTTTCCATTTTAATTAGGTTCCTTGCTGCATAGTGCTTGTAAAGAAGGCAGGAGAGAATGGGAAGGACGACCATTATTAGTTAGCTATGACTCAAATGCGCTGCCTTGTTGAGACTGCGTGTCCTGGGCTATTTATTACTAAGGTTTCCCCATTATGGAGGACGCCTTTTGGACATTTAAGAGCATTTAGAGCAATAAGAGATATAAACTGATCAAAGAAATCAGAGACCCTCTCCCACCTATTGGTATGCAGATGGCGGTGTTTTGAGCCAATTGATAGTGAAGGTACGTCTCTAGTGGAAAGAAAGTAGCCTACTTGTTTAGCTAAAAGTGTCGAGAGATCAGTTAGGTGAGAGGCGACGATGGGGCATCTACAGAAGGAAAATGGAAAGGAAGATGGGGAAATGTCATAATCGGGACCAACTTTTTGGATGTAATGTGTTTCCATTAAGTGGCGCACTTGATGGCGCTACCCATAATTTTGCCTTGATGAGTGAAATACACTAGGATGCTAGCTGTGACAATGACTATTTTTATCTCATTTGGCTCTTTAGTGCCTTTTACACGTTAGACTTTGAGGCTGGTGGGTTACAGGTAGACTGAGAGGGAAGCAGCACATGTGGTTGATGAGAGAGAGATCAAAGGTGAGTAGATAACGAGGTGGAACCGAGGCATTGACAAAGAACTGGATGCCAGAAAAGACGATATCGTGGGAGGCAGGGTGAATGGTAGAAAGCGGGTTAATGCCTATATCCAGGTCCACTAAGTTTGGCAATATGTGCTTAAATGTAGTTATCAACGTGGCATTTACCACCAAGTGTAAACAGCACTCTCAAGTGGGAATTTCTTTGTATGACAGGTCTAAAAGGCGGTATAATGAATAGCAGCATGCATTAAGTGCGCAAAACCTCTGGCTAGAGAGGTCGATTCGAAAGGACAAACCTAAGATTAAGAGCTGCCACGAGAATCAATTAATGTCTGGAGGACACACCTTGTAGTCAGGTTGACTGTACTGCAGTAGACCATAAAGGAGACAAACAGGTAGGCGCTGGAAGAGGTCGTGTAGAGTTAATCGGACCCAGACGCGAATGACTCATCAACCGGTGGATTTGAGGCTGTCTGAACTTTGCGTGCATTTGAGCGTTCAACTGCTAGAGCATAGCAAGCAAATGATTGAGAAATGTAAGGCATTATGAATGGCATGGGCAACGTGTACATGGATTTTTCGTTGATTTTGCCTCAGCTATTTTTCCAACCAAGGATCAGAGAGCAAGGTTGAAGAGGTCTTTTGAGGAATCTTTGATGTTTTCTTAGTTAGCAACAGGTCGCTTTCGATATTCTTGATTTCCACCTTTCGCCTAATCAGCGTCTTGAAGAAGCTGACTTTACCATGAAAAGTTATTTAAGTTTGTTAGTGTGTAAGGAGGCAAGTGGGCGCTTAAATACTTCCAGTAGTGCTAGCAGGTCTACACGTAATTATTTGAACCTTTCGATACCACTAGAATGAAGAAAAAAATTTATTAAAGAATAAAAAGTGGGGATAAACAAAAACTGGGGTGGGGATGGTAAAACGCATGGGTGATGGATGGGAAAAAAGCGAATGCAGGAGTGAAAGGAATAAATTAAATACGTAAAGTAACTGATTAGGGACGAGGTAACTGCTTGAGGAACATGAGGTGTGTTTTCTACTTCGCTAGTTGTTTTATTCATTTCAGCACATGCAATGCTCAATTTATCCTCATCTACTTTTTTTCTTGCTATCCATATTCTCACACGTTTGCACCGTCACCGCTTAAACCTGAAACATTTTAGCTTTGCACTCAGTGCACAGACCCTTCTCTCTTCCCAAAGCCCCTACCTCACTACCATCCCATGGCGGTTTGCACCATCATCCTGACTGTTTTCCAGCACACGCGTAACTGCCACTACAACCACTTCAAAAGCAACTCCTCCTGACTTAATGCACTACACAATGTTTTATAACAGAAAACGTTAAGCGCAAAAGAAGAGAAATCTTATCTTAACAAAGGCTCGACAAAATATGCATCACTTTTTCCAACGCTGGATGATTGACAGAGCCTTCAGCAAAGCGGAAAGACCCTTATTCACCAATTAAAATGCATACAAAAACTGGAGCAGAATCAATATTTTTACACTGCCTTCCCCATGGTAAGTAATGCTTCCAAGTTCGAGTGCTTAAATTTTTAAAGCTTAAGCACCGAATTGGTCGATGCACCAAAAAAGTGACTAAATCGAATTGCAAGGACAGTTGAGCAGTAAGTACGAATTTGTATGCACTAAACTTGCAATCAAATGAGACGAGGAAGGCGCGGTAGTAATTTAAGCTAGTTTTGGTAAAGAATGTCTAGCACCTGCCGCCCTTAAAATGCAACCAACATCTTGAAGGGTAATTTTTAGGCTAGACAACCCAGAAGCAAAATAAATGTGAAACGCAAATTCATTTGTGAATTGATAAAAAAAATAGTGTGTGTTAGTGTAATTTACCATAGATGAAGCTGCTATGGAAAGCTCTCAGTTACCTTGGTGGGTAAAGATGGGGCGAAATCTAGAATGCATCGATTGATCGGCCCGTAAAGATTCGATAAATTTTTTCATGTCACTACTATCATACAAGCAGCATTGCGATAACGTCCAAAGGTCGCTTTTTAATCTGCTTTTTTATTAAATATTTAATTTGCTCCTAAAAATTTTATTTGGAAGCATTACTACCACGAGAGCTACCATAGGTAATTACTAAATGAAATAGGCTACTGTTTTAACTTTAACCAATGGAGAATCTAAGCACTCTAGATACCCTTTCGAGGAATAGAGGGTCGCATTAAGATTTGCCACAGGTTTTTCTGGATGAGTTTGAATATTCCCAAATTGTGAACCAATAAATTAGACAAGTGCATTCTTCCCCACGAAGAACACCGGTAAAGAGCAAAAATTACGATCTCTCCCCATTCGTTAGAATTTTTTTCAAAATCACCCAAAACTATTGAGATCAGCGAACGATAAAATGAAGATAAAAGGCACAAAGAATAACGTGCATGCTATACCTAGATGCTACTGGCGTGGTTCAGGGATCAGTCTGCCTTGCAAAGATAATGTGGCCACCCCAAGTAGCCGTAACCGGAACCTAGGAGCCAAACGAACTACAAAGTATCACAATCGCAATGTGATCGGAAAAGCGGAAAGTTGGCGCTGTCTTTAGAACATAAGGCTACGAGGATAAAACTCCTTTCCTCCTCCTCCTCCTCCTCCTCCTCCTCCTCCTCCTCCTTCCGCCGACCTCCTCTCAAGCTTGTCAAACTGCCCATGAACGAGACAGTAAACGCTTTATCTTTCCCCTTCCCAGTATAATGTGTTCATGTTTGCTGCCATTTGATAGTCAATACATCTCTTTGTATGCTAGCAGTTTTCGGTACCTTTCATAGCATGCACACTTAAATCCTTCATATCTTTGCCGCATGTTTCAAACCTCCACACTTATTTCCCACGTTCCAATTTCTTCACAACATCTCATTTATTGTCCATGTTAAAATTACTCAGTTGTTTTCCGATTTTATTCCACAGCAGAGAAAGTAATGTCGTGTTAGTATTCCTAATTTAGAATCCGTTTGACTACCACCCCATATTTACACAGTTTGCTTTTTAATAACTACATTGGCTTTGTTATTGCACCCCATCAGCGTGGCATCATGATATTCTAAAGGTCGTCGCCGTCCCCAGCCTCAGGGGCAAAGGTTCATGATTATTGAGCAATAAAAAGACAACACAAACTCATTCTTATGTGATATGAACATTTTAATTTGCATTTAGACTTCGAGGTAATAGCGCTACTTGGCCTCCATTTACAAAACTTCAATTCATAAAATATCCCAACGCCATACATTTGTTTTTTGAATAATTAGTCCAATAGTCAAGCTTTATTAGGATTAGAAGGCGAATTTTAAAAATCAAACTTATTATTTGGTTTGGCAACACAGTTCTGGAACGGGGGCAGCATTTATTAACTTAATAGCTAGTGTTCGCATCACCTAGCTTTCATTCTGACAAGCACTTGATACGGGTCTGGACTAAAGTTTGTTTCTGATTGAACAGTTTTTTCTTCTATTTGCTTCACAACGTACATCAAACAGCCCTACTATGTTAAAAACCAATCTAAACATCTAGAGAGGGGTTTTGCCACTCCCTCATCAAATAAGTTGAGAGTCTGGTGGACTAAAGTAACATTGGACAAAGGTAAGGTACGAAGGACTGCAGGCACACTAGCAGATGTTATTAAAAGCCATTTATTTACAAGACCTTCCACCACAATCTCCATCTCATCTGGCCATTTCGTTCGGCATGTCATTCAGCCTCACTCGATTGCCCAATGGTGGTAATAACTGCTACACCTATTTAAAGGCACCGCCTACTGAAATGGCAGCATGACAGCATTTCGGGTCACCCTGCAGAGTGGAAGTCATTACGACTTTACTTGAGCTGTATACAGCCTTCGCTCCCTCCCAACTTCTCGGCCCTGCAAAAAGTGGTTGGAGGCATCTTGCATTCCTTTCCTAAACACAAACTTTCCACCTCACATTTACCCAATCACATACAAGCCACACATTCTCAAGGCTAAGTAGCAGCATTTTACTTTTCCGACAGTTCACAACATCCTCAACAGCGGGAGCGGAGCACTAAATGAGGACTATACTTTGAAGCGCACTCATCACCTGTGCCAACAAACCGCGGCCCAACAAAGCAAAAAGATTTCCACACCTGCTGAAGCAAAATATTCGCAGCAGTCTCATGGTCATACAAATTGACTGCGGCTGAGTAACAGAATATCTCCATTACCATTTCATGCACACGTACTATAGTGTCTTTAGCCATTTGCCTCCCCGAAAATGTCAAGAGACATCACACGCGGGCAGTGGCGCAACAACGAATCAAATAAGTAGCTTCGTCACCAAAATGTTTCGTTCAACTAGGTACCGGTGCATTACATATTCGCCTTCGCTAGTTTCGTATGAGATAGGACAATGTGCTAACCATTGCGAATGCACATGATTAGTGGAGCGAATGCTGGCCCAAAAGCAAAAAGTCGAATTTTTGTCAGCAGTGCAGCATCACGACATCTATAGTGACAGGATAATTAAACTTTGCTATAACTTTTAGTCTGAAATCCACCGTCACTTTGCAAGCATGCAACGACAAGCCTTACCGCTTGTCGCAGGCAGCGGAAATGCACTCAATACCATTAACTGGCAAATGACTGGTAAACAACACACACGCGTACGCATAAGAAGTCTAAAAACACTTAATTTCATGCGACATAATCTGCTAAGGTAAGAATCTGCAGAAGCAGGTGAAGTATCAATTTGATGGGACATTTTATATTTCGTTTACAAATTAATCACACCTGACCAACAAGTCATCTCACTCATAGCCATTAAAAGGTAATCCATGCGTAGAAACTCGTCAAAAACTTGCCCCTCATGCCTTTAAAGGTAAACATGTGATTATCGGACATGGCAATGCATCGTACAGAGGATCATACTTACATATCAAAGCCTTATAAGATAACCACAACGACGGGTGTTGTTGGCAGCCTGATGGGCCTATGATATCATTAAGAGGCGTCACGTAGCTATCGTATAAGTCAGTGGCGGCAGAAAAACGAGCATTATTCGGTGAGACTGTCCAAAATAAGCATTGGCCATCATTAATAGGCTAAAAAATTAGTGCAAAAAATGCGCTGACAAGTTTTATGCACAAAATGTGAATTTTGAAGGCGAAAATTGGCACCTAGTGCTGTTCCCTAATGACTCCATACTTACCACAAAAGACATCAAAAAAAAACATTTTACAACAATTTGAGTCTGTAACGACTTTAGCACCAAGTAACGCCAAACGTTTGGTAGCTTATCCACATCTTAACAACAAATGGGGTCATATTCGCCATGAAGCTCTCCTTCATAAAATAAAACGCATTACAGAACAAGCCACAGAGGCATGTTCAATTAATCACTTCCACAAATATTCAACATAGCGAACAAACGTGAGTGCTGTCTATAAATATTTCCTTGTGAATCTCACCTGATAAAAAACTTGACGTATAAGTGTACATTTCGAAAGATGTAAAAAATGTGAATTACTAGCAATTGGTACGTTTTGTGCATTAAAAGTTGATGATGCCCATAACAACACGAAAGTGCATCTCTGTGTACAGTAAGAAATAAATGAATAGTTCAATGAAGAACATATACTTCTAGTCCCGAGGGTCAACAGACTTTTATACAGCAAAGGAAACTTGACTGGATGTAATAAAAATTGTATTAAGTCTCCTTAATTTCCTTAATTCGATATTGACTTAATCACCACCACAACTCACTATCCTTTCCAAACGTGACAGTAAGCTCTCCTGTCATGTCAACTCTGATCTCACTCGCCTAGCCAATTCAACTTGTTTCCATGCGATTGTTCAAAGCTTATGCCAGAAAAGGTGGATCCTAGCTCAATGTCATTAAGCACACCAGTAGCGTCCACGACACGATCCACAATGTAGGACCAGGTAGACGTCTGTCCAGGTAACTTGAGAATCTCGCACTGTCTACCATTCCACAGATCTCTCAAATATCAGTCCGCCACCATTGTGAGTTCGTAGTATCCGCGTGAGTGTCCAGTGCGCTACAAGGCAGAAAACACGCAAACGTAAGCAACAAACAATACCTCATAAAGCAAATATTTAAGACCGTTACAAGGTGCAGTCTACGTAGCGGTGCAAATATTTCCAAGCAAAGAGTTACAGGTTTGAAAGCAACCATTTCTTTGCTCTTGTGTCTATCTCAAACACCAACTCATATCAAAACTAAAACCAATACTCAGTGATTACTCTGGCCCTACGTTGCACGTTTCGCAAAGACACTATCAGCACAAAACCCCAATCACAATGTCAACTAGCAATTGAACTGTGATGGGTGCCAAACCCTCAATATCAGCTCTACCAAGAAGAGCATTATGGTCATGAATATAACCCGTGTGATTCGCACAACCCCACCTCTCCTCCCGTCTCCACAGAGACAATGCGCTCTGAGTCCAAACTGGTGGAGGATTCGCGCATCTTTACTCCAACGTTCATCAACCACAGGCTCACTCTGTCGACGCTGGAAGCGGACCACCCTCCAACAGGCCTATGACTATCCGAGCGTCCGTGTCCGAGGGAAGCACGGAATAAGAGGTGGAAGTAGACAGCATGGAAAAGACTTGCTTATCGATTTGCACAATGCAGACATGGACGGAGTGACAGGCCTGTCCATTTATTTCACAGATTCAGATTTGGACCTGCGGTCCACGTTATCATTCACGTCCGTAGCGACGCGATCAAAGTAGACATAACCGCCTTTATGCAGTACCCGCCACATAAACTTCATGCATAACGCTGAAGGATAAACCCACTAGCAATGGGGAAGCTTAGTTGACTGGGATTGTCGAGACCATGCAGGAAATGGCGTGAGTGTTGATGCCTAGTCGCCTACGAACCCGTACCCATGACAGCAAAATCCAACCTCATCGCCAATGCCTTGCAAAGCTATGAAACTGTTTTCTAACCAAGAGCTCCTGCAGGACACTTAAAAGGAGTAAACGTTTAAAGACAACATAGGAGAGGCATGTGTAGAAGAACTGACAGTGCCAGAACCGGACGCAGCAGACCTAACAGTATCTTCCGTAAAATAAAGTAGCACTCCTGTCACCACCACCATCATTGATCCTGCAATAAGAAATAGAGACATCTTCCACAAGGTGCAGGTGAAAATAAGGAACCTGACTCGGCCTTAAAGAAGCACCGTCTCTTGCTCCGCCACCTGCTTCAACTTTAAGTTTATTCCACACTTTCCAGCAGGTTTGCGAAGCCTATCCTCAGAACGGCGAGGACAGTTTCAAGTAGAAGTGTGATGTCAGATGGGCTGTTGCAGGCCAATTGGTCCCAAAGAGATGCGTGACTGTGGGCACTCGAGGTGAATGGGTGGTACAAATGGATAGCTTGGGCTTATTGGAGGCGTAAATGGATGCATTGTTTTAAGAAGGATGGGCTAAGTCCTGGATAAATGGCATTTGAAGATTCGTCTTGGCAGCCACTACGGCTACAAGACGAGGCTAGAAATTAGCAAAGAGCTGACCCCCCAATGGTTTATAATAAAGTTGGTCGACTACTTTGTCACAGACCACAACACCACCTTGACCTTGACTAACGGTTCCAAATTTGAATTGAAACAAGGCAGCCTTCACAAACCCAGCAACGACTAAGCACTATTGAGTGATCACTGATGGCGAAAGATGGCATTTATTCTCAGAGAATGCAATGCACAAATGCTTAAAAGTAGGCAAAATGGTCGATGCATCACATGCCGTGGGTATTTCATGGGAAGCACAAGCTAGTCATGAATTTTCGATGCACATTGAGCAGAAAAATGCAGGGATTGTATTGAGGCGAAGACAACACTGGAAGGTGGATTTTTGGTGTCGATCAGAATTACTTTCACTCTGACAGAATTTAACGTCAATAACGCGTTAAAAAGAGGACGTAAGGGGTAAAAGTGCTGCGCTTTACCAGTCCCAATCTCCCAAATGTTCACTTCAAGGAGATACAAGTGTTTCTGCGCCACCACTTCCGCTGTCGTTTCGTTTCCATAAAAGGAGAAAGTGCTAGATGCACTGACCTTTGAACCCTCTCTACGTAAATAACACTCACCTTGATCTTTCACCCAAACCGATCTCCAAGGTGATGAGCATATTGCAAAGGTGTGGAAGATTTCCCATTGACCGGTCTAGGTCCACTGATAAACCGGACGCACGATCAGTAGCTGTAGCTGGTACTGCCTACAAATAGGGCAAATTCATTCACACTTCTAGGAGACTAGGCGACTGGAACGGATTCGACTGCGCTTGCAGCAGTTACGCATGTCTAGAGCAAACCAACCCATTCCAAACTCACAAAATATCAGCAGCTCTACACTTCAACCACGTGCCAGACCAATGGAGATGCCAAGTACATGGGCACTTGAACATTAAATCGAGAAAACTTTAACATAAGGCATTCTCGAAACGCGCAGCTAATCCAACAGTATTGTCAGAAGAATCGGTGTAACATCGGGCGGATGAATCCAAATTGTTGAGGTGGCAAATGAAACCGCAATTAATGCACAAATACAAAAACAGCAATTGATCGAAGCAAATAGAGCGATGAAGGACAAATTATGGATGGTTATGTGAACACGGGATAAAATGATGTGAAGTGGGACAGAAGACAGCAGTCATTACTAGAAACTCAGCCATCCTTACCTCCAATTCCGTGTCGATGGCCTAAGCTCGTCTAAGGCTCCACCCCATTTCCGCCAACTCTACTTCCTTGACCACTGAGGCGGCCCAAATGGTGGCAGTTGAGGCAATAGGTTAGCGCTGGGCTGTTTCCAGCCTTTCCGGCACCTGAAACCTACGTAGCCTGCAGCGCTGCATTTAATGATGCCAGTACTCCACGCACTGCAAGCCCCACTACCACTGATTCTTGACCCTCCAGCGACTAATCTATGTCTGCACCTCCACTTCAGCTGTAAGTAATGTTGGCTGCTATGATGTAGAAAACCACCTTCATGGGTACTGCTCATTACAAACCCGATCTAGTCTATTTTTGAGAAAATATCATATGTGCCTCTAACCTGCCAGCTGCTCAACGCCTTCACTTGCGCTGCTTCCAGGTCCATTTGCCTTCAAACGCCTCCAAGAAAGCAGAAGGCTTGCACAAGTGAATGAACCAATGATAACGAATAAATGGATAGAAGAGTCAATCTACAGATCATTGAACCAATTGGATAATTCAGTTTTGGATCTTTTTGTTAGCTAGAGAATAGTTTTTCTCATGCAGCATTTTGTTAAATTGGAGGTAAGTTCCAACACACCTTTCTAGACGTCGTAAAACAAATACTTCTAAAGCTCATATGGTTGCCGAAAAAACACATTCGTGTTTGAGAGATGAACTGAGATGGATGAATTGGTAGACGAGGAAACATCGCTTGACTTTAACCACACAAACTTAGGATAATATTTCAAAACAACAAAAGAGTTCGTGTGAGGTCGACGAACTTCCAGTAGCAGGTTGCATCACAACTGCGGCACGAGATGAGAACTGATGCAACTCAATGTGCTTTTAATCGAGAATCGAGAGGTCCAGTCAAGTTGAGTCACCTCATCGGGTTGCCTATACACAAGTTTGATGTACAATCCAACCGCCCATATTCGACAATCAAGCATCAGTCCCGATGTTGTAAGCTTAGCAAAGTAGGCTCAACAATTTTGTGGAAGGATAGCTTATGGAGAGAGTGATATTGCAGATACCATACAGATACGATGACACAGCTACATCGAGGTCGCAGTCAGATCGCGAGAATATTTAGCGACTTTCAGCTGAGTAGAGGAAAGGAGGAAAATCAAGAACTTAAATTGAATTTGAAATGACTGCCGATCAGCCAAAAAGCTCATATTTGGTTTGATCAATGCTTGGCACTGGAAAGGGAAACTTGCATTCCAAACAAAGCAAGGGTCACGAACTCCCTGTAAGACATCAACGAGCAGCACGAACCACTTGAACAGGTCCCGCCACCTCCAGAGCCTGCGCAACCAAACCTATAACCTACCAACAGACAACGAAGAAGCTGCGATAGTAGCAGAACCATCAGCTGTGGAGATTTAATGTTCAGATGCAGCAAACCATCACAAATTAGGTGGTAGTCTTGATCCACCACTCTTTACTCGTGTCATGGATCCGCGCCACTTAAAACAAAGAGTGCACGGAATTGGCAATTTAGCGGGTAATAGCTATCACTGCAACTAGCAGGTTGATAAATTAGACGCACGGCGAGCGAGACGACGTCAAAGACGCACTAATTGTGAAAACTTGTACCTCGCCTGCATAAACACTGAGTGCGATACAGTGGCGGGTGGAGGAGACCGAGCTGTCGAGGAGACCGTTTGCGATCTCCGCATTGGTGGTTGCAATGATAGTGCTGTGCTGAGAGGTTGAATAGCTGTGGAGGGGTGTGGGTTCAGCAATAAGGTGTCGATCACTGCCTTCGGTGCATCGCATTTCTTGTCCGTAAGACATGTAGGGTTACACTGAAGCGGAGATGAATGGTTAACTGAGCGTGGAGGCGTTGTGTGAAGAAGGCAACTGAGCAGAGGAAAATATTTCACAATGAGGTACCAAAGAGTGGTCATAAACTTAAAGCCAATGATAGTAAACATAATCAACCAGAAATTAGCATTTGCAAGTTAGCATCATGGAAGAACCGGCATCAGTATAGAAATCCCATCACACAGACACCCTGCTGAACTTGGGGCACAGTCTGGCTCAGCATTCACACCCAACTTCCCCGCTGCGTCCCAGTAGGATGCAGCGTCTTTTACTTCAAGCCTAATGATAGAGGACGGAGCCAAAGAGACGTTAAGAGCGCTCCAGATCGCCCACATCAAATGTATCATCACCGTTTATCCTGCAAAACCACGAGGCCGCATTTTAGCCCCATACCTCAGACTCATGGCGACTGAGAGGGACTGCGCTCCTAGCACACACAAACCTGGCTTTTTTACAGCTTGTAACATAGGTCAAAAAGCACGACAGTCAGTATTCTGAGAGGAGTATCAATCGAATTCACGGGCTTGATGTTGGTAGCAATTAATGACCTTTTTCGATGACCTGCCTCCCGCCTTCGTTACTCTTAAAGGGGACGCCATCATAAGAAGCTGGGAAAAATCAGGCGCTAATGTTAGCTCCGCCAAAATCCAGCAATGAAACAAGGAATAAGTGGAAGAAAATAGTGATTGAAAAAACAAGTCATCAAGGTTTTGAAGGAGGGAGAATACTGCAACCCTACGTGTTGTAGTGGCCCCAATAAACGAATCATGTGGCACACTGCAGAAAAGAAATTATTAGTTCAGACAACACGCCTTCACCCATCCCAATTCCAGCATTAGTACAATAGCTCAGACGCCTGATTATGCTATTAACATGAAATTTGTTCATGGAAAGCAGTGCATTTATTTACCAAGGGGGCTCCTACGCCTATTTTACTACCTTAGCCCCAACTAGCATGCTTGCAGCACTTAACTTCTGCCAATTATAACAAACCGATAAGGAACAAACAACACGGAATTGACATCGAGCCCATTTGAAAAATCAGGACACTAAATGTGTAACGTTGGTAGGGGAGGGGGGGGGAGGTGTAAGCGCCTACTCGAGCTCCTGCTAGCGACAGTCATCAAGGCATTAGCTGACATTTCCCGAAATGCGGACTACGTCTAAAGGAAGTGCTAAGAAAGACGTTCATTATGGCCTTGCGGCACTTACAAGCGTCCTATAGCAAAAAAAATAGAAATACTACGACAAGCACGTCGACCCAACACCCACCACGAAGGAGGTCTCGTCCAAATATACAGGCCGATTCGCCCACCCGGAACGCACCATAAATTTTACCATTCTTGGAGCAGGGACCTCTTCCGTGTAATGAAAGTTCTCTTCACCATGAACTTCCTCGTCCGAAATGTTGCACTCCGTACCCGGCCAATGATGGTCTATCAGAGCAAAATTCGACCTTACAAGGTCGCCCTGCCGACTGGTTAGGAGGATGAAGCCTGGAGCATGCCTAAGGCCGGCGGAATAGAGTAGCACTGCAGATGGCGCTCAATAAACGAGCGAGCTGTAGGAGGTCGTGTAGGACCGGGCTTCCTCCCAACAGTCCGAGACACTCTCACCGTAGCTATACCCCACCATACTTGGCTAACTGAGTCAGATCAAAGATATCTCGTACCATCCTGCCTTCTAATAGCAGGGCGAGAAATAAAGACGAAGATGAGAGGGAAGATTCCTCCACACTGGTAAACTAATAGTGGAAATCACATTACGGGTTATGCTACTGACATGTGCAATTTTTCCTTATCATTTTATGCTTTAAGTATTCATAACTGCTTCAATTTAGCTTTTCAATGCATGTCTTTCTATGTAATATCCTCATAAATTCTTTCTCGAATAAGCCAAATAACTAATTGTGCTTATGTTTCATCAGTGTAATTCTGGCATCACAGTTGCTTCATTAAATGCTTGATACAAATCGACCTAACTGAATCATTCATTTGCAGTTGAAGAAGACAAAATTAAGGCGCGTTTCTGTTTTGCTGAGCCCCTATGGCGCGGCTGATGTGAGATTCGTTCTCACGTGGGTTTTGGGTGAGCATTGGTACGTCCTGGGTTTGGATTTAGAGGTCATTCTTGCATTAGTTTTGGAAAATCCTGGTGTCGGCTTGGCTGTACTTGGCATGAACAATGCCTATAGGCTTTACTTTTTGCGGAAATGTATGTTTCTAGTGGAGTATCATGCTTAGAGTTGAGGTATTGCTTAATAGCACTGAATGTGTATTTAGCCATTGCTATTGCTCTACGCCTTTCTCAGGCTGGAGTGGACTGTAGCTTCTTGACTTTTGCCACTTTTTCATCGTTCTTTAGAGTCCTTCCGTACTTAATGCTTGGTGAAAGATGGGCTATTTTCATTACTGTAATGTTCGTGTTAGTGGAGTCGAAATCGAGGGCATGGGACGCTTTGCAATTTGGTTGCTTGACAACTTTGTGACTCTGGTTTTATGTTGATAGTATCTTTACGAAAGGTGTTATGTAGGGCCTGAATGGTTATTGAGTCGTGGTTACAACTATGATGTGAGTTGGTGTTTGAGGTAGATTCAGAAGCAAAATAATGGTCACTTGGAGATCTGCAACTGTTTGCTTGGGAATGTTTACGTTAATACACAGGCCGCGCCATATAGCCGTCTTAAATGTTTGCTCTTGGAGGCATTGTTGTTGCTTACGTTTGCGTGTTTTGGCTTTGCAGTGCGCTGGAATCCACACTCTGGCTTTTTCTCCTTCTTGAGTACCACGAACTTGCAGTGGTGGTGGGTCGATATTTGGAGAACCCGTGGAATGGTAGACATGGGGGGATTTTCGAGTCACCTGCGGAGGCGCCGTGGGCAATAGGTTTTACCTCGTTTGGTACAAGCATTGGACAACTGCATGGGCGCAGGCTAAAGTGACGAGACGAGTGTGAGATTGGAGTTGACATGACAGGAAGGCTTACTGTCCCAGTGGGGAAGGGTGGTGAGTTGCGGCGGTGATTGTGTGAATGCTGAAATGGAGAGATGGGGGAGGCTTAGTGCAATTCTCTATTAAATCTGGTGCAGTTTCTTTTGGCGAATCGGTGTTCGTTTGCCTCTGCAATTGGAGGTGTCTTTTCTTTATGTTACTATTTGTTTATTTGCTTTCCTCTGTATACAGGGACGCATTTGTATGTTATTTTCTAGGTCCTCAATTTTCAATGCATAAGACGCATCTGTTGGTGGTTACGTACGTGTCTATAACGACTTCGAAATGTATATCTGCATGTGTAAGGTTTTTTTATTGGGTGAGATTCACTGAGAAGTATCGGACAAGTTTTGCTATCTATGGCCAACACCCGCGTTTGCTCGTTATGGTGAACAATTGTGGAAGGGGTTGAATCAAGTTGTCCCGATGGCTTGTTATGTGGTGGGCTGCTTCAAAAAGGAGGGAACACATCGAATTATGTCTTATTTGTTGTTGAAATGTGGAAAATCTGTCAGGCATTTGGCTTTGCTTAGTGCTAAAGTCGTCGTAGGCCCGAAGTACGGTGGGAGTGGTTTGTTGAAATGTTTTGTGATAAGCATGAAGTAACTAATGTACAGTACTGGGAGTCAATTTCGCCTTCGAACTGCGAACATTGCAGGTGGAGCTTGTCAGTACGGTATTTTTGTATTGACTTTGTCAGCCTCTCAAGGATGGTGGAAGACGCTTCCTTGTTGCCACCGCCTTGAACACTGGTTATGGGACACTCTTCAACAACATCACAGACTTATCAGGCTGCCAACAACGCTTGTCGTTGTCGACGGCGGCATTGGCAAGGGGGAATGTAGATGTAGAAGCCGACCCACGGGTGGCCACTGAGATTTCACTGAGTGCTTTTGAACTAGTCGTCGTTGTTGTCGACGTGGACAACTGTAGTGTTGCAATGATTCGATCTATTGATCCCGCTGAAAGTTCCTCGGCTCATCGTGAACTAACCATTCATCCTGGAAATAAGCAACGCGGCTTTGTGCTTAGAGAACTCATGAACGGTTGAGTGCGGTGAGTGAGTGCCACGCTTGAACGAAACGGGAGTAGGCCGGTAATTTGGTAAGCGTGCTAGATGCATTGGGCAAGATGTTATCTTTTTGTAACGATTAGTTTTCGTTTTTTTCAAAATATAAGATGTTCAAGTTTAGTCGCCTTTATCAATATGGTATGAGATGGAGCTGATGTGAAGTAGTTGTTGAATAATTAGTAGCGTGGATATATTATGAGGCTTTGATGTGTAAGCATGATTCTCTCTACGATCTAGTGGCACATTTGATAATCGCTTGTCTAATGCTCAAGGATAAAGACGCGAGTTATCGACGCGTATCCACGCAGAGGTAACTTGTCCCAAGGGGCGACTTTGATGACGCCCACATGTGTGAGTGTTGCAGTGAGTTGGATGACTTATTACCCGAGTGTGATTAATTTGTAAGGGGAGTGGAAAGTGTTCAATGACCTCATGCTCCACTCACTTCTGCAGGTTCTTAACTATGCAGCCTGTGTCAAATGAATTTGTGCGTATGTGTGCGTGTGTGCTTTGTTTAACGGTCATTTGCCATTTGATGGCATTGAGTGTATTTCCACCGTCTGGGACAAGCGGTTGGGCTTGTCTTTGCATCCTGGCGATGTGACAGTAGATTTCAAACTGGAAGCTATATCATATTTTAGTTGTTCTGTCACTATTGTTGTCGTAGTGCTGCATTGATCAGAGTCACTTGGCTTTTTGCTTTTAGGCCAGCATTTCCTCCACTGGTCATGGACACGTGCGACGGTTAGCGCATTATTCCATCCCATACGGAATTGGCTCGCACCATGGTGGATGAGGGTACTGGCGACGCGGTATCCTTACCGAGGGGAGCATGGATGGCGATGCCGGACAGGGCGAAGGCGACTATGTAATGCGTCGACAGTTTGTTGAAAGACGAATTTTGGTGATGGGGACACTTACCTGCCTTGTCGCTGTACTTCGCCGAGTGAATCGTTGGTAGGTTAGGTAGATATGCATGTATTCTGCCCGTGTACGATGTCTCCTTTCGTCTCAGTGGAGGGAAAAGCTGAGACAACTGCAGTAGATATGTATAAACTGGTGGCGGAGATGTTGGATTGCGCAGCCGCAGTCCATTCGAATGACCAAGTGACAGCTGTGGCATATTTTGTTTCAGCAGATGTGGGGATGTTTTTGTTTTGTTAGGCTGTGGTTTGTTAGCACAGGTTATGACTGATCTCTAAATTACTGTTTTCATTTGGTAGTACAATGCCACTGTTAAATGTGTGGTTAATTTTTGAAAAGCGAGAGACTTTAAAGGGTGCAGGATGCGTAGCTTATAGGTGGTTAGGTGGGCGAGTGTGAAGAGGAAGGGTTGTGTTTGGGAGAAGAAGACAAGAAGGCGAGAAGACGAGAAGGTCGTATACAGAATTAGTGAACTCGTGGTATCTTTCACTTCGCAGGGCGGTCCGAACTATCGCCATGTTGTCATTTTGGTACGCGGTATTTTAAATAGGCGTGACAGCTAGTACCACTAGTGGGCAATTGCGTGGGGCTGAATGTTATGCTGAACAAAATGGCCAGATGCGACGCAGGTTGTGACAGGAGACCTTATCGTTGAATGGTTTTTCATAACATCCATAAGCGTGTCTATGGTCTTTCGTGACTTTCCTTTGCCCAATGTTACTTTAGTCTACTGGTCTTTCAACCGCCTCGTTGGCAGAGCAGTGAAACATCCCTCTGGCTGTTGGTATTAGTCTTAAACATAGTGAGGCTGCTTGACACACGTTATGAAGCGAATGTATGATGGAACTGTTAAGTTGCATATAACCTGAAACCTTTACCATAAGTCGAGACTCGCATCAACTGTTTGTGAGGCCAAAAGTAGGGTGATGTGGGCACAAGCTGTGAAATTAGTAGTTCTCTTTTGGATCCAAGGGATTTGTGCTGTTAGAGTTGACAGAAAGCCTTGAATAAGAAATTCACTTACGATTTCGGGCAATTATTCGTAGAATAAATGCATAGCGTTACATGGCCACGTTATCTCAGGTCATACAAATGGATGCTGTCCAGTGCTATCACTTCGAATACCTACTGCAAACTAAGTCGTGCAAATTACTTTGGAATGTGCTTGTACCGTCTTTTCACCACTTTGGGGTGAAAACTTTAGCTCCTAGAGGCGAGGGCAGCGAGGACCTTGAGAATATCATAATGCCGCGTCAGTGGGACGCGATAGCAAAGCAACTGTAGCTAATAAAAAGCAAATTGTGGAAATATGGAGTAAGAGTTAACCGGGATCTAAATCAGAAACTTAGAAGTAGGAGAGTAAACTCTGTCGTGGAATAAGGCTGAAAGGTAGTAGAGCGTTTGCAGCGTGAATAAAGAATGCGAGATGAAGCCGAGAAGTTGGTAAATTAAATTTAGGATTGTGAGACAGAAAATCCATTTAACTTAAGGAGTATCGTTGTTTGTGAAGATGACGACTAAGTGTATGCTGCACATTTGCATTCAGAAGGAAGGGAGTGGACACCACTTCGGCTATAAACAAGAGCATTTTCAGACATAATGTGATTAACGTAGGTTTTATATTACAGAAGGGAGAAGAGCAGTAGATCACTTAGTGCTGCACTGTTTGATGTGTTAACATGGTTTGAAGGGGAAACGTGGGGATGGGGACAAGGAGTGAGAAGAGTGGTTTCATCTTCATGACCGAACATTCCAGAGACATTGTTCGCTTTCCACGTGGTTGATTAAACTATAATCATAATGCTTTGTTACTTGTTTGACTCCGGTCTCAGCCGCTGCAAAGTGGGTTGGCCAGGTAACCTTTGCAGAGTAGGCTGGTAGCAACACCACTTTCCTTCCACTTGCCGAATACATGCTTCCCGACAAAGCATTATGTCTCCTTTGGCCTTCAGAGGAGTCTCAGGAGGCACACGACAGTAGTTTTGCTACAATTAAGTAGCATTTAGGTACAAACAAAGTACCACTTAGGCATGTCATGTGCCACTGTAATGCCTGTGGCATTTGCTACTCTCGGTCGTTTGGAATATCTAAGATCATAGTGAACGGTGAGGTGCTGTATTTTTCATTCGCTCTTGGTGCCGCTCTGTGGCAAAAGAAATACATTTGCCCACTTTATTGGTTCACAAATCGAGGGCAGTCGAACTGTTTCGAGCAAATTCAAGGTAAAAATTAGTATGGATCTCTTCGCCTCAAAAGGTTTTCGAGTGCAACACATTGTTTGTTCGGACCGCCAATTTCGGCCACTTGAGTAGTTACTGTAATGCTTTGTTTGTTTGAACTGCCGGTTTCGGTCACTTGGGTGACCATATTGTACTGAGCCGGTTGGTCGGCCTCCGCGCCGTGCCAACAGCCCCCCAAGTCCTCTGTTTCCAGAATACATGTATTCTACCCCCAGTACTATGCCTTCTTTTACCTTAAAGGGAGTCTCGGGACGCTACAGTTACATTGCGCTAGTCGGTTGGCTGGCTTCCGGGTTATGCTAACAGCCTCATTCACTCTGTTTGCGGACCATACATATTCTGCCCTAGTACTATGCCCTCTTCCACCTGCAAGGAAGTCACTGGACGCTACGGTGAGAGTACTATTAAGCTCAAGGAATTAAAAGCTTTGGTTGTCTTAGCAGTTAAATGTCAATGTTTTATTTATCAGCTGTGACGTCGTCAGACTTTCTCGCCTTTCCTCTAGTCAATGAAATGTTGCTGCACTATAATTAGTGTAGAGGGAGTGGTCAGGTCTGATAAATAACGGTGGGAAGACTCGCCATGAAACAGCAAACGGGAAGGTCTCTAAATGTGCTTTGGATTCAGGACATCACTTTCCCGACACTGCCTCCCCATTCTTGGTCTGAGTGCATGTGCGCCTCCTACAAGAGCCTTGGACGTGCGGCCATAGTGCGACTGGCAGTAAATCAGAATACTATGCCTGGATGAAATGCAGTCAGTCGTTTCGCATCTGGCGCTTTTCTTGTTCTACAGGAAGTTGGAGTAGAATCAAAATAAATTGGCTGATGAGTCAGAATGATGGGCGTTATCAACACAGGTAGTAAACTTAGCTGTCAGCAAATTATTTAGCAAAGCAACTGCTGGTCTGTATCGAGGAAAATCTGACATTGGTTGGAGCTTACGGCTGGCCGCTGACTCTGCGCTTCTCACATCACTACATAAGAGTGACTGGTGCTACAGCGTTCAGCACACTTTCGAAAATATGTTGCATGCAACTGCACCATCTATAGTGTCGACGACTATGACAAGAGGCTAGCTGTAATTGATGGTTGGGAGGATGGAGGGTGGGTGGCTTTGCGATTTGGTTAAACTCCAGCCATCTTAGGCCACAAAGACACTTCTTTGATTCGGGAAGGGATGCAAGGAAGTCGAGATGTCACGCACTACATTGTTTGCTAATTTTTAATCACTTGACCAGAATTAAGGAAGTAGGTATTAGCCATGCTAATGAGTCTGTTGGAGAAACGACTAATGCGTAAGGAGTCGAGCCTTTCCGTGACAGTTTCCTCCGGTCATAATTGAATACATGTGGGGCATGTGACTGGAAGTAGAGTCATTGATGTCATGCAGAAGGGCATGGGTGGAAGACGATTCATTGCCATAACATTTCTGGCTCCCTGTCTACTGATGCTCTGGTGAGTAGTAATGATATTGTTCAAGTGGTACTGGAGTACCGCTCGTATAATGCACTGGTCTTCTTCGTAGTGAGTTATCATGCAGCGGCAGTGAGTGTCCATCAAGGCATAGTTCTAAGTTAAACCCTTCCCATCTTTAAATCGCGTTCAGTGGGTAGAATTCGCTAAGAAATGGAAAACAAGATGTCAAGATGAAGGTTGTATTGCTGCAGTAGCAACACACCCATCGCTACATAGGCTCCGTCCCCTTGGGATTGCCGTTGTTAACTGTAGTCTATTTCGTTGGGCCCATTTGTGCATTTGGATCGTGAAGATGCAGCCGCAAATATGGTACCTAGGTAATGTGACTCTATGTGTGCCTTCTGAAGAATTTGGTAAAATCTCGCCTCTGAGTATTAACATATTTTGAAAACGTTTTGTTCCATTTAAAGCTGGGAAAGCTAGGTCATTTTAGGTCACTCATTGCATTGATACTCTCTTTTGCACTTTGCAGACAATTATCGGGCGTTTCCATGACCACCCTAGCTGATTTCACAGGACGATGGGACTGACAACAGAGCTAAAATTTGCATTCGGTGAGATGTAGGCTGGAGACTCGACTTCAGCTATTCTGTCAATTCCCTCTTATTATCGTTGCAATCACTAAAGCGGCGAGCCATAATGCTGAGTGTCTGCCAAAGCGATTAAGCACACGTCTTACCCAGAGACCTGTATTTCCTATTGATGTCAGGAAATGGCATTGAGGTACGTGTAGCGGATGCAGTACCAGAGAGCTCATGATATTTGAGGCGATAATTCCAACCTAATAGCCTCGTATCACGATGTCAAAGTCGTTTGAAGGGCAAAACACTGCGCTTTGATGCCCTCATACCGCATCGCCTCAGCCGGAAAGCGTTAGCCATGCTGGCTAGCCTGAAGTTGCTAATGGCCATCCCTTTGTAAAGACGGGCGAATCCGATGTTAATCACCTTGATGAGCGCCATGAGAATCTCAAAAATCTTACCAAGATCTTTTTTCTGACCAGGTTCAATCACTTTGATAGACAATACTTAGTGCAAACTGCTTGCTGAACATTCCGTCAACCCCATCATAGAGACTAGGAAGAGCCTAAAAATATTACCAACTTCTCACAAGTTACTTATACCCTAGGAGATTTAAACTGTTTCAGGGGGTGGTAAACTATTTTGCAGATTTTGAAGAAAAATGAAGGCAAAGCGTTCTAAGGCGTTAGGCACAAAATCCACGAATAGCGCCTCTCCGGCTGCTTTCAACGGACTACATGTGTGACGGGAGCGTCTACGTCTCAGATGTGTCTTCCGGGGCTAACTCTTCCTCTGTGATTTGGCTTCAGCGTAAAAGCCATCTCAAAGATCAATAGGTCAATTATTTGCAGGGCTCACGTATGCAAACGTTTGTAATAAAAGGGTGCAGTCGTGTGTGTTGCAAGATTCAGAGCAAATGGATGCACAATGCCTGGAAATAATGTACACTGGATGGTCGGTAGGGTGGAGACGTAATCGCGGCACACCCAAGTGGCACCTTAGCCAAAACCAAGAGTTGAACGAACAAACTACGCTGAACATGGTTCGAGTGCCGTCCCCTCCCTTCCCTACCTCGTGGTTAATCCTCGCACCAGCCGTCGCGACGTAATCAGTGCTAGCAGAAAAGCACTTACGAGCCAACTGTGTCATTGATCAAAGTTCCATAAAAGCTTGGAGCAACACGAAAGCACTTCCGAATCAAATAGCCGCTTCCTTCAAAAGGACCCCATCCCACACATTTGCTGAGCGTAAGATTGGCCTTCGTGTGAGACTAGACAGCTGAGTGCCCACTTGCGCTTTCATGCCACCACTACACACAAGCAACTAGTAGTGGTGATATCGCCGCATGCCATCTTACACCCACTTAATTCTCACTCCTCAACCTCCGCTATTCAACATTGTAGCAAGATACTGCTTGAATTTCCCTCCGCTTAGAATTAACACTACTCTGTCAACGACAGCCTCTAGTAACTTTTGCATGGCAACTGAGACCAGCATCGAATGTGTGGTCCACCTCGAATGAGGATGAGAAGATGCATCCGCTGCGAAATGCTTAAGTGCAAGGGATATTACGCTTTCTGCACAAAACAGGCATTTAAAATTAAGCACATTTCCATACCCTCAACTAGCCGAATCGAAGACCGATCAGACGAGAACACGGGTGCCCATTTCGAAGGAAGTTCATCACTGCCACTTGTTGTCATTCTGTTTAAGCAGTTGAGCGCCTATCCAACCAAGCGTACAGCTCTTACATCTGATTGTATGCAAAGTGGGCGATCATCAGTGGTAACGAGATGACGAAGTTAAGGACCGTCAGGTTTGTCTTAGCTAAACACTTGGAGTTAGCTGAATTATTTAAAAATTGACTGCTCCACGCACTTATGACCATGGTGAGAAAATGATGCATCAACGCTTCTCAACATCGTCACCTACGCAGCCACCCTTCCCACACCAACCTATTTACTTCTGCTAGCCAAATCATCATTTCTCTCCCCCCATTTTATCACAGCTTCAGCAAGGAGCCTAGCACAGTTTTTTGGCATTTCGAGGCTTTATTTCCATAAAATTCTAAGTAATATTTAAATCCGTGTTCGTATGTGCTTGAAAGCAATTACTACTGACAAAAGGACTTCACTAGGCGTGGCTCCATTTAGGCAATCGACAATCAATTTTGCCTCGTAGTCATTCCTTCGCTTCAGTGGCCTCCAGGCGACTACATTTGATTTGAATGTGACGAAAGCACCTTTACTAACAGTGTGTGAAGTGTTGCGTGGGCTACACGCCATAAGTGCTAGCCTTCAAGCCACTTTTTTTCATTGCATTCGCCTATCCGATGATGACGCTTATCATTGCGCTCGGGATTGTGCCAAACCCTCAAGGAGTGGCGGCGAGGCGTCCAAACGCAAAATAGGCAGTAGGACACGCAAACGCAAACCACTTCACCACCAGTTATTAGGGCGGTTTTTCATTCGCAATCCTTATCACAAATCCAACGAGTTTTCTCTGCAATGAGCAATATTCCAATGCAATGGGTCATGGCTTTTCCAACGCCTTTAATAGTGGTTTAAATGATTAACTGTTTAGGCGAAATAAAAAGAAATAATTGGTGAATCTAGTCTGTGTGAGACTAAACCCAAGACAAAGCTACCCCGCCGGGTCAAAGTGGGAAGCTTGGTCGTCTCACGTCTTTGTAAATGTGGGTGCATGGAATCAACACTCACTTTACGCATGGAGAGGCAATATTTGGTGCTACGAATGTGCTAGACAATTAGCCCCGCAAATGTGCGGCGCTTAGTAAATGGAGATAATTGAACTCGAATGATGATATACCGACTGCGAATGAAAGGTGTGTTAGTCACAGTCTACTTGGCACCACGATGGTAACCTGTTAGCACACGCGGTGTGAGTGTCAATGCTAATATGATTTTCTATGGTGCGACAATCAGCACTTCACCTTACGCCATAGAATTGGCTATTATTCCACTCACAAAATAAGGTAGCTATTAAGAAAAAAGCTGTCTAAGACATCGCCACGGTGCATAGGATTGGCAAAAAGGACCATCTTTTATTCGGGAATGCAAACACTTGTCGGTATGAGGCGCCACATTTGGTGCAAAGACGGCGTGCACTAAAAGGTAGGGCAGCTAGGGGGAAAGGAGGACCGCATCAAAATGGAGCCAGACAGGTGGACATTAGTGCTGATGAGGGCTTGCCATTAAGTGAAAGTAGTTTTACCGACCTAAGTTTGACTGATGGGCACATCACCTGCCCAAAGTGCCATTAAGGGACTCACTTTTGCATGCACAATTTATACGCGTGGGATTTTCATCCCAAAATTTGCTCTGAATGCGTGGGCCTTTCAGGAGTTGTCGCAAGCGTTAGCAAATGCGCACATCAGAACACACGGGTATGCACACCTGCAATGAAAGCATGGAACGTGGTAATTACTCCGCTTCTGCTCCTTTACCACTTTACGCCAGAGAGTCATGACCGTGTGGAGGACCATGACACTCAGACCGGACATTCCTAGTTCATTGCTTTCAACCACATTGACATTTGGACATGACTAACAATGAGTCAACGGGTTTTCGTTCCCACACTGCCACACTTCTACTGTCACGGCTTCAATACTGAGTCACTCACTTAAGGACGTATTCACATCAGAGACCACACTGTGCGTCATTACTTTCGTGCGCGCAGTTGTCAATTAAGAGAAGCATAGATGAATGGCAGTTTCTGGTTGGCTAAAAGCACTCGAGTGCTTAGCGCACATCGTGAGACTATTCAGAGTCACCGGCAGCAGTTGATATAAGGAGTTGCTAGATTGAGAGGACCACCACTGTCAGAACATACACGCAGACATTGCCAATCTCTTGAAAGCATGTCGACAGATCCGGCTATTGGCATTGATTTGGGAACTTCCTTTGCCTGTGTCGGCATTGTTCAAAGCGGCAAGGTCGAAATCATCGCCAACGGTCAGGGTTACCGCAAAACACCGAGCTACGTCGCCTTCAAGGATAAAGAATACCTAACCGGTGTTGCCGCAAAGTTGCAGGCTGCCGTGAACCCCCACAATACGGTCTATGATGTGAAGCGTCTGATGGGATGTCGCTTCGACGATGAGGCCGTACAAAGTGATAGGAGGCGTTGGCCATTCAAGGTGGTAAACTCGAATGGAAAGCCGAAGATTGAAGTAGAATGCTGTGGAGAGACAAAGCAATTCACTGCGGAGGAGATCTCGTCAATGGTGCTGCTGGAAATGAAGGCGACAGCAGAGGCTTATTTGGGCGAGAAGGTGACAAATGCTGTGATCACTGTTCCGGCGTGTTTCAACAGCAACCAACGTCAGGCAACGATTGATGCTGGCAAGTTGGCGGGCTTGAATGTGATGCGCATCATCAGTGAACCAATGGCAGCTGCTCTTGCCTACGGTATGGGCAAGAAAGTCGCCAAGCAGCGCAACGTGCTCATTTTCGATTTGGGTGGAGGTACCTTCGACGTGTCTGTTATGTCCATCAAAGACAACAAATTTAAGGTGAAGGCTGTTGGTGGTGACACGCACCTTGGTGGTGGTGACTTTGATTCCCGACTGGTGGATTACTGCGTGGAGAAGTTCGAGCGAAAACACGGAGGAATAGATTTGACAACCAACGCAAAGGCCATCAGTCGTCTGAGAAAGGCATGTGAGAAAGCAAAAAGAACGTTGAGCCTGCTTGAGCACACAAGCATCGATGTCGACTCGTTGCATGGGGACATAGACTTCTCTGTATCCATCTCACGGCACCGTTTTGAGCGTTTGTGCTTTAAACCCTTCGATAGAATGTTGGCCATTGTAGACAAGACGTTGAGGGATGCAAATTTGGAGAGGGCCGATGTTCACGAGTTATTACTGGTGGGTGGAGCAACGCGTGTATTGAAGCTGCAACAATTACTGCAGAACGCCTTCCTTGACAGCAAGTTTATCAAGTCCATCAATCCGGACGAGGCAGCAGCTTGTGGTGCGGCGTTGCTAGCGTCTGACATGATTGGTGAGCAGTCGCTGATGATTCAGGAAGTGGCTCCACTATTGGTGAATTTGGTGACGTCGCGTGGCTCGACTAAGACATTGATAGAACGCAACATGAAAATACCGACGAAGAAGACTGTAAAATTTACTACACGTTTGAACCATCAATGTGAAATATTACTTCGGGTGTATGAAGATGGACATGCAACGGGGAATGCCAACAACTTCCTGGGAGAGTTTCAGGTGTCGGGTATCGCACCTTCGCGCTCTGCACCCCATCAGATAGAAGTTACCTTTACTATTGACAGGAATGGCGTTCTCAATGTGTCAGCGGCGGACATCTCGTCTGGGAAACAGCTTGACGTCCATGCTAGGCGCACTGGTCGTCTGTCGCAGGAGCAGATGAAGCAAATGATGGACGAGGCTAAGAAGTTGAAGGAGGAGAACGAGAGGCAGCGAAGAAAGATGGCGGCAAGGAACGAGCTAGAAGACTGCATCTTTACCACACAAATGGAAATGGAGAGCGAGGAGATGAGGAGAAAGATACCGGTGAATTCTCGTAAAAAAATACTATCGACGTGTGAGAAGACGCTAAATTGGATCGAAACTGACAAGGGAGCCACGGAGGGGGACTACAAGAAAATGCTCAGAAGAGTGAAAAGTGAGAAAAGATACAATGTAACGGCGAAGAAAATCGAATTGCAGGTACCTAAGCCCTGTAGATCCTGGAGCGGCGAACCACGGATAATTCTTTAGCTTCTTGCTGTTAGCCAACCCAAACCCCAATCCAGAAGGAGCTTTTACTTCTCTTGCCCTGCAGCGGCTGTATACACGAGCGTTAAATAAATCTTTTCCTTTCCAACTTAGGCTTTCATTTGTCCATACGCATTCCTTCTGATGCACTGGCCTTATTCATCCATTTGTACCATAATCCTGGCCTACGAAGCTTCCAGAGGGAGTCTAAGGGCGACCAATTCACCTTACATTTATATGTGAGCACTGCAGCCGATTCTGTATTGGGTAGTCGTCTTAACACCCACTTTCCACTAGCCGTTCAACTTGCCATTACCTTCGGGTAAAAAACGAATTCTGCACCACTGTTTAGTGGTTTATCATTCCATGACCAACTGGTGTAGGGGCTAATGGGATAGAGAGTGCCTTCCAGGGTGCCTGCAACAAAGCACATCAAGTAGAATTCAACAAGAAACCCACCAGCTGTAGAGATGCTAGTACCAAGTTTGAGTACCTTCAACAGGGAATTCGTGTCCAAATGCGCATTCCTACCCGAAATTTTGAGAATTAGCATTTCTTCACACAATCCCTTGCATCGATAATGACAAGTGTACCATCGGACTCGGTTAAGATAATTCAAACCAGACATTGTCACATCAGAGTAACACTCCCAACTCGAACTTACATGCCATATTTTCATTAAATGCGCAAATAGTATCCTGCCAATCATCACCGATTTAGTGTCGAGTGCTGCTGTCTGCAGTGGGTTCCTCAGTGAATGCTACACAAGTTGTGAAAGTAGAAAGTATCCCATTCACCAAGCCGATCCATCCCTTGGGTTGAAAGGCGTTGAATGAGAGTCTATGAGTGAAGGTTAAGGAGTGCCTCCTTATAAGTCAAGTAGAGGCATTTCGCCAGTGCAGTGCGTTCCTTTATCCCACCCCGTCTACCTGCCTCAGAGTGAAACATTTGCCCACTCAAGGCTCTTATTTACGAAGGGGTACACCAGCATACCTATTCACCCCTAACACCTCCATGGCTGTCGATTCCCACCCTCCACTTCTCGACGCTTCTGCCCTCCTGATGTACCCCCGCAAACTTTGCTTTACTCACTAGGAATCGCATTGAGAACTAGTGGTACGATCTACTCTATGTGCATCCTCATTTGCTTGTATGTGGACCTAGACTTTGCAGCCATGCCTCGTGTGATTGACACAGCTTAGATTACAGTGACTTGCGTCACAATCGAATGGACGTAGCCGATGAGAAAAGTCGACTTGGAAGCCTACGCGAATAGAACACATTTGTATGCACCATTTGGCCCAATCAATCCCAAGGTTGTCCTGGCCACAACTTCATCAATTGGAGCCACTCGTAAGAATGGTAAAACATTGACGAGAGTATAGTACGGATTGCGCATTAATCGGCTAAACGGTAATTGCGCTCACAGGAGTTGATCAAAGCAGCACTACTTGCAATTCTTCTTACAACACGATTCAAATGCACCACAGTTATTCCAATCGTGGTGGGTAAACGGAAGATCAACCAATCCAACGACAGCTGCTGTACGCGCAGACTGGATTGAGAAATGCACCTTAGAGAAGTTCGCATTTCTCGACGTGCCTCAACCAATTCCATCTTCGGTGTCCATGGATGAAGTGCAAAGTAGCGTAGAAAGGATCGTTTAGTACATGCACTAGCTAACATCCATGTGATAGTCCACGGCATTTATCACTGCATAGTTCCTCCTTTAGTGGGTCAACACCTTTCCGGTACCATCACATGAATATTTCTCCATTTGAGGCCTAAGCCACAAGCATAAACTTCTCGTAGCCTTCTCCTTCCGGTAAGAATGCCAATCACTATTCGGATGAGGAATAAAGTGACAAATCATTGCATGCTTTGTAGCGCCTTGTTTCCCCATTGACTATCTATTTGAGAGTGTTAATAATTAGGAAAGAAAGCTTCTTGGATAGGTTTTGTGGGCGTGGAATTTGGTAAATGTGTAGACAGAAGAACAACTTTGAGTGGTTGTTAACACACGAGAAGCCAGTTGCCAAGGTAATCGTAAGGCCCCCGAACACAGGTTTTCAGTCCTCCTTCCCCACTTTTGTGCGTGGATTTTGACATAGTAGATTCAAGCGGTGCTTTTATCCTACCATCCATATCAGTGTTGGATCAATTCAACGTCATGCCACGCATTAGGAAAAGAGACACAGACACTAGCCACCATCGTGAGTGGCAGTTTGATTGGCATTGTCGCATTACCTATCCAACACAAATCCTATTAAGTCCTAATCCAGTTTTAACTGAATTAGTCTTATTTAAAATGTGGACAGTTGCGCGTGATTTAAGCGACCAGATTTGCAATGCAAAAGTTAAGACAATCGTTCGAGGTCCAGACGACCACAGCAACACTGCTCCAGTAACCACAAGTTACGTTGCGTTGTAGGTGTGGAGTCATACGACTGCCATACCGATGCCGTCCACTTAGTAGGGTATCAAGAAGGTAATCTTTTGAGTTTCAGAAATAAAATTTGCTATTTTAAAGAACCGAAGAATTTAATAGAATGTAGTCTGATCAGAGCAACTATCGAACAACGGATGCCGAGTTCTTCCTTCCTCAAAGTGCTTCCGTCACGAGTTCTGCCATCAGCATTCAACTCTTGTTGTTAGATGCTATTGAGGTTTAGCTCTCTCTCTCGAATAGCATTATCTTGAATATCTGGGCTAGACTGTACATCAGCACGGTAAACTGCAAGAATTTTAAATACTTCTATCGCTTGTGTCGGGACATTATATTTTAATGGACAACTCTAAGTCATCTAAGTTGCAGAGGACACAAGCATTTGCGATGCCAAATTTACACTCTTAGTCATTTACCGCCTTTCTCCACCTCTGGCTCCTCCCCTGTCTTTCTTTCTTCCTTCCTTCCTTCTCTCAGATTAGAAATTTAACATCGCCCATAATTTATGCAACACAGAGGATGGCATCAGGGAAGTACAACTCCAAGAGCGACACAATGTACGCCGAGACGAATAGATCTGGGCAATAGCACTCACGTCAGATGAAGGCGAGTTGTCTCACTTGTTGTCAGGATTATAATGCACCCTTGCAGACTACCATCTGTGACAGACAATTAAAACCTATTACCTGTAATCGAAAAGACCCGACTTCACCCATCCCGGCTTGATGCCAGCCATGATTTACCAATGTTTCTGCTCTGGATCAATTATTTCTACACCCATACATCTACTTGACAGCAATCCGCCCATCAATTGTAAGCTTACCATCCATCACGAACGGATTCTCTCCTACCACCCATCAATAATCCACTCATCTCGTATTTCTCTCTGTTTCCCGATTTACCCACACCTGTATTTCCACTGCAGCACGGATGCTTTAAGCAACCGTCCATTGGTTCTGCATCGCACCTCTTTTTTTTGCATTTAATTAGCACATGGGGCAAGGAGTGCGGCTCCTTGTACGGCGAAGAAGAATCACCGAACGTTAACAGCTTTTTAAGCTCTTCGTAAACCTGACGCTCATGCGTTTCCTTTATTAGTTGTTGACTGAATAACTGTCTGGTAGGAGAATTTTGCCGTTAAAAACATCTGCAGAGGAGGGATTCCTAACGCTGCCACCACATTAAGGAGGCCCATTATGCGCTTTGACTTGGCCATTGAAACTGTTTGCAAAACTAGATATTTCAAATGTTAACTTTTCTCCTGCCTCGGTTTGCCAAATGCCACACAGACGTGCGATCACAAAAAGCCGTTGAGCAAACTGAAACACTCAAGCCTGGTAGAAAAAAGGCGTTAGCATACCTTCCACCTAGTTGGGCTGATGCCGTCCTCGCATCATTGGCAAGGCTTCAACTGGAAACCAGACACACAGCCAATCCTTAAATATGACTCTAGTGCATCAAATTATTGCAGCATCACAGAATTACTCCCAGTGAGCTATCTGCAGACTGATTAAAGTGATTAAGAATCTGCATGCACTTACAACGTTTACCTGACAAGGCGCAGCAAGCATTGATGCGGTTGAAGAGAGCCCAGCTGCTACCATTGCCATCTGACACGCTTCTGCGGTGGAAAACTCAAGGATACCCTCATCTGAGGAGGAAGGGAAAAGCGCGACACAGAGAAGCAATGATTAATGCGACCAGAGGATGGATAGAGGAAAGTTGAGAGGTAGGGGAACGTCTAGAGGCTCCCCACTGGCAAAAACTATGCACCCGAGCGAACCCGATTGGAGTCCGTCGCAGGCTTCAACACAACGGAGTGCGATGCTGAGCCTCCACCTGGGGTCAAGGCCTTGCTGATCAGGTAAGCTTGATGCGCTGCTGCCCCCATCATATCCGTCCCACAACTACCACTTGCGCCTGCTGCCTAGACCTGCCAGCGCCGCACAACGCTCCCCACTTCTGCCATGCTACGCATTGCTGCACTTCTGCATTCGCCACCCGAAATGATGCCTAAATGACTTCCCAGGCCGAAATAGTAGCATGTCACTTTTTAACAATTCATACTTTGCAGTAGAAACTGCGTTGTGATGCACTCATCATCTGTGCCAAAAACGAACCACGATCCAGCAAAGTAAAAACATTTCCATACCTGTTGAAGCGAAACATGTCACAGCTGTTAAATAGGCACAAATGAGCTACGACCAAAAGTGCCTCAATTTGCGACAGAGAACCCCCACCACCTAGTCATGCACACGCATTGAAGCGTATTTAGCCTTCCCCCGTCCCAAAGAAGACGAAAGAAGACATATCACTCGAGCAAAATACACATCCATTGTACATACCGACAACCAACTCGACAAAGGTACAGCAGTGGGAAGAACAAGCGACTCCATCACTAACATCCGTTATTTAACAAGCTACCGATGGATTGTATTGTTCCCCTCTCCTCTTCCAGCGGTATTCTTTGTGCTCCCCTCAGTAATTGTGCCACACCTGCAGTCTCCTCATCCCCTATGGTGAAAGCCGATTCCGTAAGAGCTGATGGGAATGCGCCAACTACCACACCTAAAAGCATAAGTTAAAATCCTGTCAACGTTACAGCCTCAAGACTACGGTAGTGACAGAACAATTAAGACTTAATGCGGTTACCAGTCTGAAACTACTACCGCATGGCACCCATACGATGACAAGCTTAACTACTTGCCTTGGGCTGCGGCAACACCCAGCGGCATCAACCGGCAGATAACCCTTAAACAACACGAACACACAAACAAACCCAAAAATTGCACATTTTAACAATGGCGCAAACTGTATATGTTAAGAGCTGCGGAAGCAGACAAGGCAAAAGTCATTGACCATTTACCGTTTCGCCTACAATATAATCGAACCTAGGCAATATACCACCCCACTCACTGCAACACACACATGCTGACTTCACTAAAAACGCCTCTTTGGATAAGTTGTCCATGCGTGGAAGCTTGTCGATAGCTTGCGCCGAATACCCTCCCCATTCGCCAAGCGATTATGAAACATTAAAGCCCGTAGTAACTACACATGCAACTACTCCACGACTACTTGCTAATGGCCTCACCCCATACCATGCTTTTGGTAAAGGCGACAAAACCTGAACTGATTAAGTGAAAAAAAACATGCAAAATTAATGGGCGTAAGCCGATGATAACATCAGATTCGGCTTACACAACATACTATCCTGCACAGAAGTATTTACCAGATTACCGCTTTGCACTTGTTTCGCTTTCGTATTACACGAAAACACCACATCCAGTCCTTCGTGATTTCCCCAAACACAAAGCCGTGCTGATTATTTCCTGTGCGAATGAATAGTCCATGTCGAGCAGAGAGCTTCCAGCAGGATCGACTGGTTGAATAACCGAGATGCCACAGCCGTCGAAGACCACGACAACGAGTTCAAAGGCGCTCAGTGCGGTCTCAGTGGGCTCCCATGGATCAACACCTACATCTATATTTCCCCTTGCCATCGCCACTGTCGACAACGGTGGATGTTGCCCGTGGCATGATGAGCCTGAGATTTAGTTGTAAAGCGTCCCGTAATCAGCGTTGCCAGTGGTGGCGGAGGCCCAGCAAGTTTTGGCCAATGAGACCGCTCGTTATCATCTGCGAACCGCAATCCTTGAGACGCCGGCTATCCCGGCATAGAAATACCGTGGCGACGAGCTTTGCACGCAAACTTAACATCCAATGCTATTCGCGAATCCTCTCGTGCTTACCACAAAATGCTGCGTGGAAAAAACTTCACTTTATCCATACTTTGAGCTTGCGATGACATAGACACCACGTGAAGCCAAGTGATTAGTAGGATTGCCTCCTTGTCCCCAACACATTAGGCCTCACCCGTCACAACCCCTCCATTAAAACAATCCACTATCCAACGAACCGCCAAGACACTTTCAATTACACCTCTTCACAATTGTTCGGCAATTCCCCATTCCTCTCCAAAGGGACAATAAGCCCGCCTGTCAGTTCAGCATTAATCTCACGCTCATCGTGTCTATTTAGGCTGTGGCCACGTGATTACCTAATGGTTGTGCCAAAACGGTGACACCCATCAATGTCATCAAACAACCCTGTATCGTCCATGGCGACATCCATATCACGGGTAAAAGGAGACGTACCAACAGGTGACCCCGAAATCCCGCAACGCCTGTTATTTTACAAATTCATCACCATAGTAAACTCGTAGTACCTAAAAAGCGAAAAAGCAATAAAAAGTGAAGAGGTCGATAAGGAAACGTCAAATGAGCTGCCGACCCTACTTTTTACTTCACTAGCATCATCTGTCCCACCTCATGTGTGTCGCACATGTAAAGAGCCATGCTATATTGAAGTACGCATCGCGGGGCAGTGTGGAATGAATTATAAAACCGCATTCTAGTCCATACAAACATAACTGACAAAAACGACTTAGAAACCAAGCACTTAAGACCGCTGCAAGGTAGAGACTAACTATGCGAAAGTTTTCAAGCAAAAATTTGTAAGTTACTTTTGTTCCTGAGGCTATCTCAGACACCAACTCATATCAGAGTTGACCTTACGATCAAGCGATTTCCTAGGTCCCACGTAACCCGGTTCGTAAAGATAATGTCAACACAAAACTGTTGTCTCGAAGGTAAGGAACAATGAAGCCGCGAAGTGTGTCACACCCCCGCCATGTTTTCGATTATATGGACATCACAGTTTTCAAATAACGCACCCATCACCATACATAAAATATGAAGGTACCTACAGCCTAAAAAATAGGCATCGAGTACCGCACAAAAACTTAACAATCCACGAACTGCAGTCCAATCTTACCCGGGGAATGTGGTGAGTAATGACGAAAGCGAGATTTGCATTCAGTTTTGTTGGATGATACCTCTACGCTTAGCAGATAATGTTCCACCAGAAACACGCGCCCCTGCCAAATAAAAGGATAACACCATCACACACACCAAGCGAAGCCCAGTACTTACCAGAAATTTCCATATCTTACAGAGAGAGTCAACCAACTTAAAACCAAAGCCCACCCACAGCTGCTAAGGATTTCACACAAGAGTGAAAACTCAGGTCGAACGCGCACAAACTATTTGGCATAACAAGTAAATGCAATTGGATTTTGTCTTTCGAAAGCATAAATTAGTCAATAACTTTGGTTTACTTTACCTGCAGCATTCATTAAAGCAAATGGAATTTTAAGCCAAACAATACTAGCAAATTATCACACACATTTATGTGCATTTACGAAAGACTGAATCGCGGAATAACACCTATAATATGTTGCGAAGGTTAAAAATATTGGATAGTTTCTAAAAATTTAAAGTAACAACACGTTTGCTTTTGCTCATATCAGTTTTGCAAAACTTAGTTTACTTCCCCAAATATGTTTGTTTAGTTTCCTCAACAGATGATTTCGTTGGATTTTGCGTGATGCTCTCATTAACAACTCAGTTCACTTTTTTTTCAATACGTTTGGTGAGAAATGTAAACTACGTAGCTGTTTGTCTCTTTTAAGCTTCAAATGTGTGTATTTTTCAGGTTTAATGGAAATTGCATAGCTATGGAATACTGAGAGTTGGTGCTATGTTTCAGGAATGGTTTTTGTAAATGCGTTCTCATCTGCCTAAAATCTTTAAGTCTGCTAAACTCTAGAAATTCGCAACAAGTTTTTAGGTGGTTGTTTTACTTCATACATCATAATTTTACTTTTGCTGCCTACCCACTCTAACCAATTTTCTCGCCTAGTTTTGCTCTTAAAACACCATAGAGTCAATGTAGATCGGCCATTGCGTCCCGAGACTTCTCTAAATGCAAAAAAGGCATAATTCTCATGCGGAAAACAGAGGGAACGGGACTACTGGCATGGCTCAGGGGCCAGCACATCCGGCCAGGGCAATATGGCCACCTAAGTTCCAAAACGAAGCCGGCTATCAGAACAAACAAGGCATTACGTGGGTCGAAAAAACCAACATTTACTTCCCTCTAGCTGCGGGCTTTCGCATGTACTCTAAGAGGGACCGGTAGCTGTCAGTTAAAAGCCCAAGCAGTCGATTAAATATGTTAACAAAGTCACGTTAGCATGCTAACGAGGAGGATGGCGGCAAGTTTATCGTTAACCTTGCTCCCTTCATGTTCACCTGCCTAACGTCTACGCTCCTCGTTGAAGTTACCAGATTCCAATCACGCCTCTTCTGTGTGTGATGAACACCTTGTCGGTGTTGATGAAAGATATGTGCTACAAAGCATGCAACGATTTGTCACTTTATTCCTCATCCGAATAGTAACTGGCACCCTTACCGGAAGAAGAAGGTTACGAGAAGTTTATGCTTATGACTTAGGCCTTAAATGGTGAAATATTCATGTGATGGTACCGGAAAGGTGTTGACCCACTAAAGGAGGAACTATGCAGTGATAAATGCCGTGGACTATCACATGGATGTTAACTAATGCATGTACTAAACGATCCTTTCTACGCTACTTTGCACTTCATCCATGGACACCGAAGATGGAATTGGTTGAGGCACGTCGAGAAATGCGAACTTCTCTAAGGTGCATTTCTCAATCCAGTCTATGCGCGTACAGCAGCTGTCGTTGGATTGGTTGATCTTCCGTTTACCCACCACGATTGGAATAACTGTGGCGCATTTGAGTCATGTTGTAAGAAGAATTGCAAGTAGTGCTGCTTTGATCAACTCCTGTGAGCGCAATTACCGTTTAGCCGATTAATGCGCAATCCGTACTATACTCTCGTCAATGTTTTACCATTCTTACGAGTGGCTCCAATTGATGAAGTTGTGGCCAGGACAACCTTGGGATTGATTGGGCCAAATGGTGCATACAAATGTGTTCTATTCGCGTAGGCTTCCAAGTCGACTTTTCTCATCGGCTACGTCCATTCGATTGTGACGCAAGTCACTGTAATCTAAGCTGTGTCAATCACACGAGGCATGGCTGCAAAGTCTAGGTCCACATACAAGCAAATGAGGATGCACATAGAGCAGATCGTACCACTAGTTCTCAATGCGATTCCTAGTGAGTAAAGCAAAGTTTGCGGGGGTACATCAGGAGGGCAGAAGCGTCGAGAAGTGGAGGGTGGGAATCGACAGCCATGGAGGTGTTAGGGGTGAATAGGTATGCTGGTGTACCCCTTCGTAAATAAGAGCCTTGAGTGGGCAAATGTTTCACTCTGAGGCAGGTAGACGGGGTGGGATAAAGGAACGCACTGCACTGGCGAAATGCCTCTACTTGACTTATAAGGAGGCACTCCTTAACCTTCACTCATAGACTCTCATTCAACGCCTTTCAACCCAAGGGATGGATCGGCTTGGTGAATGGGATACTTTCTACTTTCACAACTTGTGTAGCATTCACTGAGGAACCCACTGCAGACAGCAGCACTCGACACTAAATCGGTGATGATTGGCAGGATACTATTTGCGCATTTAATGAAAATATGGCATGTAAGTTCGAGTTGGGAGTGTTACTCTGATGTGACAATGTCTGGTTTGAATTATCTTAACCGAGTCCGATGGTACACTTGTCATTATCGATGCAAGGGATTGTGTGAAGAAATGCTAATTCTCAAAATTTCGGGTAGGAATGCGCATTTGGACACGAATTCCCTGTTGAAGGTACTCAAACTTGGTACTAGCATCTCTACAGCTGGTGGGTTTCTTGTTGAATTCTACTTGATGTGCTTTGTTGCAGGCACCCTGGAAGGCACTCTCTATCCCATTAGCCCCTACACCAGTTGGTCATGGAATGATAAACCACTAAACAGTGGTGCAGAATTCGTTTTTTACCCGAAGGTAATGGCAAGTTGAACGGCTAGAGGAAAGTGGGTGTTAAGACGACTACCCAATACAGAATCGGCTGCAGTGCTCACATATAAATGTGAGGTGAATTGGTCGCCCTTAGACTCCCTCTGGAAGCTTCGTAGGCCAGGATTATGGTACAAATGGATGAATAAGGCCAGTGCATCAGAAGGAATGCGTATGGACAAATGAAAGCCTTAGTTGGGAAGGAAAAGATTTATTTAACGCTCGTGTATACAGCCGCTGCAGGGCAAGAGAAGTAAAAGCTCCTTCTGGATTGGGGTTTGAGTTGGCTAACAGCAAGAAGCTAAAGATGTTTCCATGTTTTGCTGCTAATGTCTTCACAGGACTTAGATCCTCGCACGTCCTTTTCCTTCGCCGTTACAATGTAGCATCTCTGACTCTCCACTACCCTGAGCATTTTCTTGTAGTCCCCCTCCGTGGCTCCCTTGTCAGATTCGATCCAATTTAGCGTCTTCTCACACGTCGATAGCATTTTTTTACGAGACTTCTCCGGTATCTTTCGCCTCATCCCCTCGCTCTCCATTTCCATTTGTGTGGTAAAGATGTAGTCTTCTATCTTGTTCCTTGCCGTCATCTTTCTTCGCTGCCTCTCGTTCTCCTCCTTCAACTTCTTAGCCTCGTCCATCATTTGCTTCATCTGCTCCTGCGACAGACGACCAGTGCGCCTAGCATGGACGTCAAGCTGTTTCCCAGACGAGATGTCCGCCGCTGACACATTGAGAACGCCATTCCTGTCAATAGTAAAGGTAACTTCTATCTGATGGGGTGCAGAGCGCGAAGGTGCGATACCCGACACCTGAAACTCTCCCAGGAAGTTGTTGGCATTCCCCGTTGCATGTTCACCTTCATACACCCGAAGTAATATTTCACATTGATGGTCCCAAGGTGGAGTAAATGTTACAGTCTTCTTCTTTGTCGAGATTTTCATATTGCGTTCTATCAACGGCTCTATCACGATATTCGACGTCGCCAAATTCACTGAGAGTGGAGCCACTTCCTGAATCATCAGCGACTGCTCACCAATCATGTCAGACGCTAGCAACGCCGCACCACAAGCTGCTGCCTCGTCCGGATTGATGAACTTGACAAATTTGCTGTTAAGGAAGACGTTCTGCAGTAAGTGCTGCAGCTTCAATACACGCGTTGATCCACCCACCAGTAATACCTCGTGAACATCGGCCCTCTCCAAATTTGCATCCTCCAACGTCTTGTCTACAATGTCCAACATTCTATCGAAGAGGTCAGAGCACAAACGCTCAAAACGGTGCCGTGAGATGGACACAGAGAAGTCTATGTCCCCATGCAACGAGTCGACATCGATGCTTGTGTGCTCAAGCAGGCTCAACGTTCTTTTTGCTTTCTCACATGCCTTTCTCAGACGACTGATGGCCTTTGCGTTGGTTGTCAAATCTATTCCTCCGTGTTTTCGCTCGAACTTCTCCACGCAGTAATCCACCAGTCGGGAATCAAAGTCACCACCACCAAGGTGCGTGTCACCACCAACAGCCTTCACCTTAAATTTGTTGTCTTTGATGGACATAACAGACACGTCGAAGGTACCTCCACCCAAATCGAAAATGAGCACGTTGCGCTGCTTGGCGACTTTCTTGCCCATACCGTAGGCAAGAGCAGCTGCCATTGGTTCACTGATGATGCGCATCACATTCAAGCCCGCCAACTTGCCAGCATCAATCGTTGCCTGACGTTGGTTGCTGTTGAAACACGCCGGAACAGTGATCACAGCATTTGTCACCTTCTCGCCCAAATAAGCCTCTGCTGTCGCCTTCATTTCCAGCAGCACCATTGACGAGATCTCCTCCGCAGTGAATTGCTTTGTCTCTCCACAGCATTCTACTTCAATCTTCGGCTTTCCATTCGAGTTTACCACCTTGAATGGCCAACGCCTCCTATCACTTTGTACGACCTCATCGTCGAAGCGACATCCCATCAGACGCTTCACATCATAGACCGTATTGTGGGGGTTCACGTCAGCCTGTAACTTTGCAACAAAACTTGTTAGGTATTCTTCATCCGTGAAGGCGACGTAGCTCGGTGTTTTGCGGTAACCCTGACCGTTGGCGATGATTTCGACCTTGCCGCTTTGAACAATGCCGACACAGGCAAAGGAAGTTCCCAAATCAATGCCAATAGCCGGATCTGTCGACATGCTTTCAAGAGATTGGCAATGTCTGCGTGTATGTTCTGACAGTGGTGGTCCTCTCAATCTAGCAACTCCTTATATCAACTGCTGCCGGTGACTCTGAATAGTCTCACGATGTGCGCTAAGCACTCGAGTGCTTTTAGCCAACCAGAAACTGCCATTCATCTATGCTTCTCTTAATTGACAACTGCGCGCACGAAAGTAATGACGCACAGTGTGGTCTCTGATGTGAATACGTCCTTAAGTGAGTGACTCAGTATTGAAGCCGTGACAGTAGAAGTGTGGCAGTGTGGGAACGAAAACCCGTTGACTCATTGTTAGTCATGTCCAAATGTCAATGTGGTTGAAAGCAATGAACTAGGAATGTCCGGTCTGAGTGTCATGGTCCTCCACACGGTCATGACTCTCTGGCGTAAAGTGGTAAAGGAGCAGAAGCGGAGTAATTACCACGTTCCATGCTTTCATTGCAGGTGTGCATACCCGTGTGTTCTGATGTGCGCATTTGCTAACGCTTGCGACAACTCCTGAAAGGCCCACGCATTCAGAGCAAATTTTGGGATGAAAATCCCACGCGTATAAATTGTGCATGCAAAAGTGAGTCCCTTAATGGCACTTTGGGCAGGTGATGTGCCCATCAGTCAAACTTAGGTCGGTAAAACTACTTTCACTTAATGGCAAGCCCTCATCAGCACTAATGTCCACCTGTCTGGCTCCATTTTGATGCGGTCCTCCTTTCCCCCTAGCTGCCCTACCTTTTAGTGCACGCCGTCTTTGCACCAAATGTGGCGCCTCATACCGACAAGTGTTTGCATTCCCGAATAAAAGATGGTCCTTTTTGCCAATCCTATGCACCGTGGCGATGTCTTAGACAGCTTTTTTCTTAATAGCTACCTTATTTTGTGAGTGGAATAATAGCCAATTCTATGGCGTAAGGTGAAGTGCTGATTGTCGCACCATAGAAAATCATATTAGCATTGACACTCACACCGCGTGTGCTAACAGGTTACCATCGTGGTGCCAAGTAGACTGTGACTAACACACCTTTCATTCGCAGTCGGTATATCATCATTCGAGTTCAATTATCTCCATTTACTAAGCGCCGCACATTTGCGGGGCTAATTGTCTAGCACATTCGTAGCACCAAATATTGCCTCTCCATGCGTAAAGTGAGTGTTGATTCCATGCACCCACATTTACAAAGACGTGAGACGACCAAGCTTCCCACTTTGACCCGGCGGGGTAGCTTTGTCTTGGGTTTAGTCTCACACAGACTAGATTCACCAATTATTTCTTTTTATTTCGCCTAAACAGTTAATCATTTAAACCACTATTAAAGGCGTTGGAAAAGCCATGACCCATTGCATTGGAATATTGCTCATTGCAGAGAAAACTCGTTGGATTTGTGATAAGGATTGCGAATGAAAAACCGCCCTAATAACTGGTGGTGAAGTGGTTTGCGTTTGCGTGTCCTACTGCCTATTTTGCGTTTGGACGCCTCGCCGCCACTCCTTGAGGGTTTGGCACAATCCCGAGCGCAATGATAAGCGTCATCATCGGATAGGCGAATGCAATGAAAAAAAGTGGCTTGAAGGCTAGCACTTATGGCGTGTAGCCCACGCAACACTTCACACACTGTTAGTAAAGGTGCTTTCGTCACATTCAAATCAAATGTAGTCGCCTGGAGGCCACTGAAGCGAAGGAATGACTACGAGGCAAAATTGATTGTCGATTGCCTAAATGGAGCCACGCCTAGTGAAGTCCTTTTGTCAGTAGTAATTGCTTTCAAGCACATACGAACACGGATTTAAATATTACTTAGAATTTTATGGAAATAAAGCCTCGAAATGCCAAAAAACTGTGCTAGGCTCCTTGCTGAAGCTGTGATAAAATGGGGGGAGAGAAATGATGATTTGGCTAGCAGAAGTAAATAGGTTGGTGTGGGAAGGGTGGCTGCGTAGGTGACGATGTTGAGAAGCGTTGATGCATCATTTTCTCACCATGGTCATAAGTGCGTGGAGCAGTCAATTTTTAAATAATTCAGCTAACTCCAAGTGTTTAGCTAAGACAAACCTGACGGTCCTTAACTTCGTCATCTCGTTACCACTGATGATCGCCCACTTTGCATACAATCAGATGTAAGAGCTGTACGCTTGGTTGGATAGGCGCTCAACTGCTTAAACAGAATGACAACAAGTGGCAGTGATGAACTTCCTTCGAAATGGGCACCCGTGTTCTCGTCTGATCGGTCTTCGATTCGGCTAGTTGAGGGTATGGAAATGTGCTTAATTTTAAATGCCTGTTTTGTGCAGAAAGCGTAATATCCCTTGCACTTAAGCATTTCGCAGCGGATGCATCTTCTCATCCTCATTCGAGGTGGACCACACATTCGATGCTGGTCTCAGTTGCCATGCAAAAGTTACTAGAGGCTGTCGTTGACAGAGTAGTGTTAATTCTAAGCGGAGGGAAATTCAAGCAGTATCTTGCTACAATGTTGAATAGCGGAGGTTGAGGAGTGAGAATTAAGTGGGTGTAAGATGGCATGCGGCGATATCACCACTACTAGTTGCTTGTGTGTAGTGGTGGCATGAAAGCGCAAGTGGGCACTCAGCTGTCTAGTCTCACACGAAGGCCAATCTTACGCTCAGCAAATGTGTGGGATGGGGTCCTTTTGAAGGAAGCGGCTATTTGATTCGGAAGTGCTTTCGTGTTGCTCCAAGCTTTTATGGAACTTTGATCAATGACACAGTTGGCTCGTAAGTGCTTTTCTGCTAGCACTGATTACGTCGCGACGGCTGGTGCGAGGATTAACCACGAGGTAGGGAAGGGAGGGGACGGCACTCGAACCATGTTCAGCGTAGTTTGTTCGTTCAACTCTTGGTTTTGGCTAAGGTGCCACTTGGGTGTGCCGCGATTACGTCTCCACCCTACCGACCATCCAGTGTACATTATTTCCAGGCATTGTGCATCCATTTGCTCTGAATCTTGCAACACACACGACTGCACCCTTTTATTACAAACGTTTGCATACGTGAGCCCTGCAAATAATTGACCTATTGATCTTTGAGATGGCTTTTACGCTGAAGCCAAATCACAGAGGAAGAGTTAGCCCCGGAAGACACATCTGAGACGTAGACGCTCCCGTCACACATGTAGTCCGTTGAAAGCAGCCGGAGAGGCGCTATTCGTGGATTTTGTGCCTAACGCCTTAGAACGCTTTGCCTTCATTTTTCTTCAAAATCTGCAAAATAGTTTACCACCCCCTGAAACAGTTTAAATCTCCTAGGGTATAAGTAACTTGTGAGAAGTTGGTAATATTTTTAGGCTCTTCCTAGTCTCTATGATGGGGTTGACGGAATGTTCAGCAAGCAGTTTGCACTAAGTATTGTCTATCAAAGTGATTGAACCTGGTCAGAAAAAAGATCTTGGTAAGATTTTTGAGATTCTCATGGCGCTCATCAAGGTGATTAACATCGGATTCGCCCGTCTTTACAAAGGGATGGCCATTAGCAACTTCAGGCTAGCCAGCATGGCTAACGCTTTCCGGCTGAGGCGATGCGGTATGAGGGCATCAAAGCGCAGTGTTTTGCCCTTCAAACGACTTTGACATCGTGATACGAGGCTATTAGGTTGGAATTATCGCCTCAAATATCATGAGCTCTCTGGTACTGCATCCGCTACACGTACCTCAATGCCATTTCCTGACATCAATAGGAAATACAGGTCTCTGGGTAAGACGTGTGCTTAATCGCTTTGGCAGACACTCAGCATTATGGCTCGCCGCTTTAGTGATTGCAACGATAATAAGAGGGAATTGACAGAATAGCTGAAGTCGAGTCTCCAGCCTACATCTCACCGAATGCAAATTTTAGCTCTGTTGTCAGTCCCATCGTCCTGTGAAATCAGCTAGGGTGGTCATGGAAACGCCCGATAATTGTCTGCAAAGTGCAAAAGAGAGTATCAATGCAATGAGTGACCTAAAATGACCTAGCTTTCCCAGCTTTAAATGGAACAAAACGTTTTCAAAATATGTTAATACTCAGAGGCGAGATTTTACCAAATTCTTCAGAAGGCACACATAGAGTCACATTACCTAGGTACCATATTTGCGGCTGCATCTTCACGATCCAAATGCACAAATGGGCCCAACGAAATAGACTACAGTTAACAACGGCAATCCCAAGGGGACGGAGCCTATGTAGCGATGGGTGTGTTGCTACTGCAGCAATACAACCTTCATCTTGACATCTTGTTTTCCATTTCTTAGCGAATTCTACCCACTGAACGCGATTTAAAGATGGGAAGGGTTTAACTTAGAACTATGCCTTGATGGACACTCACTGCCGCTGCATGATAACTCACTACGAAGAAGACCAGTGCATTATACGAGCGGTACTCCAGTACCACTTGAACAATATCATTACTACTCACCAGAGCATCAGTAGACAGGGAGCCAGAAATGTTATGGCAATGAATCGTCTTCCACCCATGCCCTTCTGCATGACATCAATGACTCTACTTCCAGTCACATGCCCCACATGTATTCAATTATGACCGGAGGAAACTGTCACGGAAAGGCTCGACTCCTTACGCATTAGTCGTTTCTCCAACAGACTCATTAGCATGGCTAATACCTACTTCCTTAATTCTGGTCAAGTGATTAAAAATTAGCAAACAATGTAGTGCGTGACATCTCGACTTCCTTGCATCCCTTCCCGAATCAAAGAAGTGTCTTTGTGGCCTAAGATGGCTGGAGTTTAACCAAATCGCAAAGCCACCCACCCTCCATCCTCCCAACCATCAATTACAGCTAGCCTCTTGTCATAGTCGTCGACACTATAGATGGTGCAGTTGCATGCAACATATTTTCGAAAGTGTGCTGAACGCTGTAGCACCAGTCACTCTTATGTAGTGATGTGAGAAGCGCAGAGTCAGCGGCCAGCCGTAAGCTCCAACCAATGTCAGATTTTCCTCGATACAGACCAGCAGTTGCTTTGCTAAATAATTTGCTGACAGCTAAGTTTACTACCTGTGTTGATAACGCCCATCATTCTGACTCATCAGCCAATTTATTTTGATTCTACTCCAACTTCCTGTAGAACAAGAAAAGCGCCAGATGCGAAACGACTGACTGCATTTCATCCAGGCATAGTATTCTGATTTACTGCCAGTCGCACTATGGCCGCACGTCCAAGGCTCTTGTAGGAGGCGCACATGCACTCAGACCAAGAATGGGGAGGCAGTGTCGGGAAAGTGATGTCCTGAATCCAAAGCACATTTAGAGACCTTCCCGTTTGCTGTTTCATGGCGAGTCTTCCCACCGTTATTTATCAGACCTGACCACTCCCTCTACACTAATTATAGTGCAGCAACATTTCATTGACTAGAGGAAAGGCGAGAAAGTCTGACGACGTCACAGCTGATAAATAAAACATTGACATTTAACTGCTAAGACAACCAAAGCTTTTAATTCCTTGAGCTTAATAGTACTCTCACCGTAGCGTCCAGTGACTTCCTTGCAGGTGGAAGAGGGCATAGTACTAGGGCAGAATATGTATGGTCCGCAAACAGAGTGAATGAGGCTGTTAGCATAACCCGGAAGCCAGCCAACCGACTAGCGCAATGTAACTGTAGCGTCCCGAGACTCCCTTTAAGGTAAAAGAAGGCATAGTACTGGGGGTAGAATACATGTATTCTGGAAACAGAGGACTTGGGGGGCTGTTGGCACGGCGCGGAGGCCGACCAACCGGCTCAGTACAATATGGTCACCCAAGTGATCGAGACCGGCTGTTCAAACAAGCAAAGTATGACACAGCCCCTCTCTTCTTTCGAGCGTCATCCCCGACGCTCCCCTTGGTCAGCCTCCCGAGTCAGCCATCACAACGTAATTAGTGCTGCGAGAAGCACCCACGAGCTAACCGTCCAAGTCGTCGAGATTCGAATGCATGTGTTCCTGTAGTGCCATCTATGCCGCGCAGCACTCGGTGCAGCAAATGAGTGCTCCTTGGCAGTTCCACTGGACTTGGAGTTCGCGACTAGTGTCGCTTCAGTTGTTAATAGCTTCCCTGTCGAACACGAGGGCGAGGGAGATGCCGAAGCTGGACGTCGATCTCGACCCTTCTGTTACGAGATACCAGAGGTTCTCCCATCCATAGCACATGCACTTCTCTCGCACTGCCAAATTTTACCAGAAGCGGCATGGAGCAGGATAAAATCCATCGAAGTCGGGTCCGCTTTCTGCTGCCACCAATGTAGCGTCCCGAGACTCCCTTTAAGGTAAGAGAAGGCATAGTACTGGGGGTAGAATACATGTATTCTGGAAACAGTGGACTTTGGGGCTGTTGGCACGGCCCAAAGACCGACCAAGTAGCTCAGTACAATATGGTCACCCAAGTGACCGAAACCGGCAGTTCAAACAAACAAAGCATTACAGTAACTACTCAAGTGACCGAAATTGGCGGTCCGAACAAACAATGTGTTGCACTCGAAAACCTTTTGAGGCGAAGAGAACCATACCAAGTTTTACCTTGAATTTGCTCGAAACAGTTCGACTGCCCTCGATTTGTGAACCAATAAAGTGGGCAAATGTATTTCTTTTGCCACAGAGCGGCACCAAGAGCGAATGAAAAATACAGCACCTCACCATTCACTATGATCTTAGATGTTCCAAACGACCGAGAGTAGCAAATGCCACAGGCCTTACAGTGGCACATGACATGCCTAAGTGGTACTTTGTTTGTACCTAAATGCTACTTAATTGTAGCAAAACTACTGTCGTGTGCCTCCTGAGACTCCTCTGAAGGCCAAAGGAGACATAATGCTTTGTCGGGAAGCATGTATTCGGCAAGTGGAAGGAAAGTGGTGTTGCTACCAGCCTACTCTGCAAAGGTTACCTGGCCAACCCACTTTGCAGCGGCTGAGACCGGAGTCAAACAAGTAACAAAGCATTATGATTATAGTTTAATCAACCACGTGGAAAGCGAACAATGTCTCTGGAATGTTCGGTCATGAAGATGAAACCACTCTTCTCACTCCTTGTCCCCATCCCACGTTCCCCTTCAAACCATGTTAACACATCAAACAGTGCAGCACTAAGTGATCTACTGCTCTTCTCCCTTCTGTAATATAAAACCTACGTTAATCACATTATGTCTGAAAATGCTCTTGTTTATAGCCGAAGTGGTGTCCACTCCCTTCCTTCTGAATGCAAATGTGCAGCATACACTTAGTCGTCATCTTCACAAACAACGATACTCCTTAAGTTAAATGGATTTTCTGTCTCACAATCCTAAATTTAATTTACCAACTTCTCGGCTTCATCTCGCATTCTTTATTCACGCTGCAAACGCTCTACTACCTTTCAGCCTTATTCCACGACAGAGTTTACTCTCCTACTTCTAAGTTTCTGATTTAGATCCCGGTTAACTCTTACTCCATATTTCCACAATTTGCTTTTTATTAGCTACAGTTGCTTTGCTATCGCGTCCCACTGACGCGGCATTATGATATTCTCAAGGTCCTCGCTGCCCTCGCCTCTAGGAGCTAAAGTTTTCACCCCAAAGTGGTGAAAAGACGGTACAAGCACATTCCAAAGTAATTTGCACGACTTAGTTTGCAGTAGGTATTCGAAGTGATAGCACTGGACAGCATCCATTTGTATGACCTGAGATAACGTGGCCATGTAACGCTATGCATTTATTCTACGAATAATTGCCCGAAATCGTAAGTGAATTTCTTATTCAAGGCTTTCTGTCAACTCTAACAGCACAAATCCCTGGGATCCAAAAGAGAACTACTAATTTCACAGCTTGTGCCCACATCACCCTACTTTTGGCCTCACAAACAGTTGATGCGAGTCTCGACTTATGGTAAAGGTTTCAGGTTATATGCAACTTAACAGTTCCATCATACATTCGCTTCATAACGTGTGTCAAGCAGCCTCACTATGTTTAAGACTAATACCAACAGCCAGAGGGATGTTTCACTGCTCTGCCAACGAGGCGGTTGAAAGACCAGTAGACTAAAGTAACATTGGGCAAAGGAAAGTCACGAAAGACCATAGACACGCTTATGGATGTTATGAAAAACCATTCAACGATAAGGTCTCCTGTCACAACCTGCGTCGCATCTGGCCATTTTGTTCAGCATAACATTCAGCCCCACGCAATTGCCCACTAGTGGTACTAGCTGTCACGCCTATTTAAAATACCGCGTACCAAAATGACAACATGGCGATAGTTCGGACCGCCCTGCGAAGTGAAAGATACCACGAGTTCACTAATTCTGTATACGACCTTCTCGTCTTCTCGCCTTCTTGTCTTCTTCTCCCAAACACAACCCTTCCTCTTCACACTCGCCCACCTAACCACCTATAAGCTACGCATCCTGCACCCTTTAAAGTCTCTCGCTTTTCAAAAATTAACCACATTTAACAGTGGCATTGTACTACCAAATGAAAACAGTAATTTAGAGATCAGTCATAACCTGTGCTAACAAACCACAGCCTAACAAAACAAAAACATCCCCACATCTGCTGAAACAAAATTTACCACAGCTGTCACTTGGTCATACGAATGAACTGCGGCTGCGCAGTCCAACATCTCCGCCACCAGTTTATACATATCTACTGCAGTTGTCTCAGCTTTTCCCTCCACTGAGACGAAAGGAGACATCGTACACGGGCAGAATACATGCATATCTACCTAACCTACCAACGATTCACCGGCGAAGTACACGACAAGGCAGGTAAGTGTCCCCATCACCAAAATTCGTCTTTCAACAAACGTCGACGCATTACATAGTCGCCTTCGCCCTGTCCGGCATCGCCATCCATGCTCCCTCGGTAAGATACCGCGTCGCCAGTACCCTCATCCACCATGGTGCGAGCCAATTCCGTATGGGATGGAATAATGCGCTAACCGTCGCACGTGTCCATGACCAGTGGAGGAAATGCTGGCCTAAAAGCAAAAAGCCAAGTGACTCTGATCAATGCAGCACTACGACAACAATAGTGACAGAACAACTAAAATATGATATAGCTTCCAGTTTGAAATCTACTGTCACATCGCCAGGATGCAAAGACAAGCCCAACCGCTTGTCCCAGACGGTGGAAATACACTCAATGCCATCAAATGGCAAATGACCGTTAAACAAAGCACACACGCACACATACGCACAAATTCATTTGACACAGGCTGCATAGTTAAGAACCTGCAGAAGTGAGTGGAGCATGAGGTCATTGAACACTTTCCACTCCCCTTACAAATTAATCACACTCGGGTAATAAGTCATCCAACTCACTGCAACACTCACACATGTGGGCGTCATCAAAGTCGCCCCTTGGGACAAGTTACCTCTGCGTGGATACGCGTCGATAACTCGCGTCTTTATCCTTGAGCATTAGACAAGCGATTATCAAATGTGCCACTAGATCGTAGAGAGAATCATGCTTACACATCAAAGCCTCATAATATATCCACGCTACTAATTATTCAACAACTACTTCACATCAGCTCCATCTCATACCATATTGATAAAGGCGACTAAACTTGAACATCTTATATTTTGAAAAAAACGAAAACTAATCGTTACAAAAAGATAACATCTTGCCCAATGCATCTAGCACGCTTACCAAATTACCGGCCTACTCCCGTTTCGTTCAAGCGTGGCACTCACTCACCGCACTCAACCGTTCATGAGTTCTCTAAGCACAAAGCCGCGTTGCTTATTTCCAGGATGAATGGTTAGTTCACGATGAGCCGAGGAACTTTCAGCGGGATCAATAGATCGAATCATTGCAACACTACAGTTGTCCACGTCGACAACAACGACGACTAGTTCAAAAGCACTCAGTGAAATCTCAGTGGCCACCCGTGGGTCGGCTTCTACATCTACATTCCCCCTTGCCAATGCCGCCGTCGACAACGACAAGCGTTGTTGGCAGCCTGATAAGTCTGTGATGTTGTTGAAGAGTGTCCCATAACCAGTGTTCAAGGCGGTGGCAACAAGGAAGCGTCTTCCACCATCCTTGAGAGGCTGACAAAGTCAATACAAAAATACCGTACTGACAAGCTCCACCTGCAATGTTCGCAGTTCGAAGGCGAAATTGACTCCCAGTACTGTACATTAGTTACTTCATGCTTATCACAAAACATTTCAACAAACCACTCCCACCGTACTTCGGGCCTACGACGACTTTAGCACTAAGCAAAGCCAAATGCCTGACAGATTTTCCACATTTCAACAACAAATAAGACATAATTCGATGTGTTCCCTCCTTTTTGAAGCAGCCCACCACATAACAAGCCATCGGGACAACTTGATTCAACCCCTTCCACAATTGTTCACCATAACGAGCAAACGCGGGTGTTGGCCATAGATAGCAAAACTTGTCCGATACTTCTCAGTGAATCTCACCCAATAAAAAAACCTTACACATGCAGATATACATTTCGAAGTCGTTATAGACACGTACGTAACCACCAACAGATGCGTCTTATGCATTGAAAATTGAGGACCTAGAAAATAACATACAAATGCGTCCCTGTATACAGAGGAAAGCAAATAAACAAATAGTAACATAAAGAAAAGACACCTCCAATTGCAGAGGCAAACGAACACCGATTCGCCAAAAGAAACTGCACCAGATTTAATAGAGAATTGCACTAAGCCTCCCCCATCTCTCCATTTCAGCATTCACACAATCACCGCCGCAACTCACCACCCTTCCCCACTGGGACAGTAAGCCTTCCTGTCATGTCAACTCCAATCTCACACTCGTCTCGTCACTTTAGCCTGCGCCCATGCAGTTGTCCAATGCTTGTACCAAACGAGGTAAAACCTATTGCCCACGGCGCCTCCGCAGGTGACTCGAAAATCCCCCCATGTCTACCATTCCACGGGTTCTCCAAATATCGACCCACCACCACTGCAAGTTCGTGGTACTCAAGAAGGAGAAAAAGCCAGAGTGTGGATTCCAGCGCACTGCAAAGCCAAAACACGCAAACGTAAGCAACAACAATGCCTCCAAGAGCAAACATTTAAGACGGCTATATGGCGCGGCCTGTGTATTAACGTAAACATTCCCAAGCAAACAGTTGCAGATCTCCAAGTGACCATTATTTTGCTTCTGAATCTACCTCAAACACCAACTCACATCATAGTTGTAACCACGACTCAATAACCATTCAGGCCCTACATAACACCTTTCGTAAAGATACTATCAACATAAAACCAGAGTCACAAAGTTGTCAAGCAACCAAATTGCAAAGCGTCCCATGCCCTCGATTTCGACTCCACTAACACGAACATTACAGTAATGAAAATAGCCCATCTTTCACCAAGCATTAAGTACGGAAGGACTCTAAAGAACGATGAAAAAGTGGCAAAAGTCAAGAAGCTACAGTCCACTCCAGCCTGAGAAAGGCGTAGAGCAATAGCAATGGCTAAATACACATTCAGTGCTATTAAGCAATACCTCAACTCTAAGCATGATACTCCACTAGAAACATACATTTCCGCAAAAAGTAAAGCCTATAGGCATTGTTCATGCCAAGTACAGCCAAGCCGACACCAGGATTTTCCAAAACTAATGCAAGAATGACCTCTAAATCCAAACCCAGGACGTACCAATGCTCACCCAAAACCCACGTGAGAACGAATCTCACATCAGCCGCGCCATAGGGGCTCAGCAAAACAGAAACGCGCCTTAATTTTGTCTTCTTCAACTGCAAATGAATGATTCAGTTAGGTTGATTTGTATCAAGCATTTAATGAAGCAACTGTGATGCCAGAATTACACTGATGAAACATAAGCACAATTAGTTATTTGGCTTATTCGAGAAAGAATTTATGAGGATATTACATAGAAAGACATGCATTGAAAAGCTAAATTGAAGCAGTTATGAATACTTAAAGCATAAAATGATAAGGAAAAATTGCACATGTCAGTAGCATAACCCGTAATGTGATTTCCACTATTAGTTTACCAGTGCAGAGGAATCTTTCCTCTCATCTTCGCCCCTTTTTCCCGCCCTGCTGCTAGAACCAGAGTGGTACGAGACATCTTTATTGTGAGTCTGTTAGACAAGTGTGGTAGGCGTGTATCAACGGCGGGGGTCCCCCTTACTCCTGAGAGGAAGCACGTGCGTCTGCGACCACTCGCTCCTCATCTACAAAGTGCATTTGAACACCCTAATCATTACACACCCAGCTCGTCTTTTGAGCGCAATCTCCAGGGCAAGCTTCGTTCGTTGGCCCTATTTATGCCATCGGGTGGGTTTCTTCCTTCCATAATTTCGTAGGCTTCATCCTCGTAAGCAACGGGCAGGGCGCATTTGTGAGGGTAAAATCAAAACACAATTAATTATTTGGACTGTTTGCAAAAGAATTAATCGAGATAAAATATAGAAAGGCATGCATCGAAAGGTTAAATTAAAGCAATAATAAATAATAAAATGTGAATTGACATAGAAAAAATTGCACACATCAGGAGCATAACCAGTAATGTGATTTCAAATATTAGTTTACCAGTGTAGAGGAATCTTCCCTCTCATCTTCGTCCCTATTTCTCGCCCTGCTATTAGAAGGCAGGATGGTACGAGATATCTTTGATCTGACTCAGTTAGCCAAGTATGGTGGGGTATAGCTACGGTGAGAGTGTCTCGGACTGTTGGGAGGAAGCCCGGTCCTACACGACCTCCTACAGCTCGCTCGTTTATTGAGCGCCATCTGCAGTGCTACTCTATTCCGCCGGCCTTAGGCATGCTCCAGGCTTCATCCTCCTAACCAGTCGGCAGGGCGACCTTGTAAGGTCGAATTTTGCTCTGATAGACCATCATTGGCCGGGTACGGAGTGCAACATTTCGGACGAGGAAGTTCATGGTGAAGAGAACTTTCATTACACGGAAGAGGTCCCTGCTCCAAGAATGGTAAAATTTATGGTGCGTTCCGGGTGGGCGAATCGGCCTGTATATTTGGACGAGACCTCCTTCGTGGTGGGTGTTGGGTCGACGTGCTTGTCGTAGTATTTCTATTTTTTTTGCTATAGGACGCTTGTAAGTGCCGCAAGGCCATAATGAACGTCTTTCTTAGCACTTCCTTTAGACGTAGTCCGCATTTCGGGAAATGTCAGCTAATGCCTTGATGACTGTCGCTAGCAGGAGCTCGAGTAGGCGCTTACACCTCCCCCCCCCTCCCCTACCAACGTTACACATTTAGTGTCCTGATTTTTCAAATGGGCTCGATGTCAATTCCGTGTTGTTTGTTCCTTATCGGTTTGTTATAATTGGCAGAAGTTAAGTGCTGCAAGCATGCTAGTTGGGGCTAAGGTAGTAAAATAGGCGTAGGAGCCCCCTTGGTAAATAAATGCACTGCTTTCCATGAACAAATTTCATGTTAATAGCATAATCAGGCGTCTGAGCTATTGTACTAATGCTGGAATTGGGATGGGTGAAGGCGTGTTGTCTGAACTAATAATTTCTTTTCTGCAGTGTGCCACATGATTCGTTTATTGGGGCCACTACAACACGTAGGGTTGCAGTATTCTCCCTCCTTCAAAACCTTGATGACTTGTTTTTTCAATCACTATTTTCTTCCACTTATTCCTTGTTTCATTGCTGGATTTTGGCGGAGCTAACATTAGCGCCTGATTTTTCCCAGCTTCTTATGATGGCGTCCCCTTTAAGAGTAACGAAGGCGGGAGGCAGGTCATCGAAAAAGGTCATTAATTGCTACCAACATCAAGCCCGTGAATTCGATTGATACTCCTCTCAGAATACTGACTGTCGTGCTTTTTGACCTATGTTACAAGCTGTAAAAAAGCCAGGTTTGTGTGTGCTAGGAGCGCAGTCCCTCTCAGTCGCCATGAGTCTGAGGTATGGGGCTAAAATGCGGCCTCGTGGTTTTGCAGGATAAACGGTGATGATACATTTGATGTGGGCGATCTGGAGCGCTCTTAACGTCTCTTTGGCTCCGTCCTCTATCATTAGGCTTGAAGTAAAAGACGCTGCATCCTACTGGGACGCAGCGGGGAAGTTGGGTGTGAATGCTGAGCCAGACTGTGCCCCAAGTTCAGCAGGGTGTCTGTGTGATGGGATTTCTATACTGATGCCGGTTCTTCCATGATGCTAACTTGCAAATGCTAATTTCTGGTTGATTATGTTTACTATCATTGGCTTTAAGTTTATGACCACTCTTTGGTACCTCATTGTGAAATATTTTCCTCTGCTCAGTTGCCTTCTTCACACAACGCCTCCACGCTCAGTTAACCATTCATCTCCGCTTCAGTGTAACCCTACATGTCTTACGGACAAGAAATGCGATGCACCGAAGGCAGTGATCGACACCTTATTGCTGAACCCACACCCCTCCACAGCTATTCAACCTCTCAGCACAGCACTATCATTGCAACCACCAATGCGGAGATCGCAAACGGTCTCCTCGACAGCTCGGTCTCCTCCACCCGCCACTGTATCGCACTCAGTGTTTATGCAGGCGAGGTACAAGTTTTCACAATTAGTGCGTCTTTGACGTCGTCTCGCTCGCCGTGCGTCTAATTTATCAACCTGCTAGTTGCAGTGATAGCTATTACCCGCTAAATTGCCAATTCCGTGCACTCTTTGTTTTAAGTGGCGCGGATCCATGACACGAGTAAAGAGTGGTGGATCAAGACTACCACCTAATTTGTGATGGTTTGCTGCATCTGAACATTAAATCTCCACAGCTGATGGTTCTGCTACTATCGCAGCTTCTTCGTTGTCTGTTGGTAGGTTATAGGTTTGGTTGCGCAGGCTCTGGAGGTGGCGGGACCTGTTCAAGTGGTTCGTGCTGCTCGTTGATGTCTTACAGGGAGTTCGTGACCCTTGCTTTGTTTGGAATGCAAGTTTCCCTTTCCAGTGCCAAGCATTGATCAAACCAAATATGAGCTTTTTGGCTGATCGGCAGTCATTTCAAATTCAATTTAAGTTCTTGATTTTCCTCCTTTCCTCTACTCAGCTGAAAGTCGCTAAATATTCTCGCGATCTGACTGCGACCTCGATGTAGCTGTGTCATCGTATCTGTATGGTATCTGCAATATCACTCTCTCCATAAGCTATCCTTCCACAAAATTGTTGAGCCTACTTTGCTAAGCTTACAACATCGGGACTGATGCTTGATTGTCGAATATGGGCGGTTGGATTGTACATCAAACTTGTGTATAGGCAACCCGATGAGGTGACTCAACTTGACTGGACCTCTCGATTCTCGATTAAAAGCACATTGAGTTGCATCAGTTCTCATCTCGTGCCGCAGTTGTGATGCAACCTGCTACTGGAAGTTCGTCGACCTCACACGAACTCTTTTGTTGTTTTGAAATATTATCCTAAGTTTGTGTGGTTAAAGTCAAGCGATGTTTCCTCGTCTACCAATTCATCCATCTCAGTTCATCTCTCAAACACGAATGTGTTTTTTCGGCAACCATATGAGCTTTAGAAGTATTTGTTTTACGACGTCTAGAAAGGTGTGTTGGAACTTACCTCCAATTTAACAAAATGCTGCATGAGAAAAACTATTCTCTAGCTAACAAAAAGATCCAAAACTGAATTATCCAATTGGTTCAATGATCTGTAGATTGACTCTTCTATCCATTTATTCGTTATCATTGGTTCATTCACTTGTGCAAGCCTTCTGCTTTCTTGGAGGCGTTTGAAGGCAAATGGACCTGGAAGCAGCGCAAGTGAAGGCGTTGAGCAGCTGGCAGGTTAGAGGCACATATGATATTTTCTCAAAAATAGACTAGATCGGGTTTGTAATGAGCAGTACCCATGAAGGTGGTTTTCTACATCATAGCAGCCAACATTACTTACAGCTGAAGTGGAGGTGCAGACATAGATTAGTCGCTGGAGGGTCAAGAATCAGTGGTAGTGGGGCTTGCAGTGCGTGGAGTACTGGCATCATTAAATGCAGCGCTGCAGGCTACGTAGGTTTCAGGTGCCGGAAAGGCTGGAAACAGCCCAGCGCTAACCTATTGCCTCAACTGCCACCATTTGGGCCGCCTCAGTGGTCAAGGAAGTAGAGTTGGCGGAAATGGGGTGGAGCCTTAGACGAGCTTAGGCCATCGACACGGAATTGGAGGTAAGGATGGCTGAGTTTCTAGTAATGACTGCTGTCTTCTGTCCCACTTCACATCATTTTATCCCGTGTTCACATAACCATCCATAATTTGTCCTTCATCGCTCTATTTGCTTCGATCAATTGCTGTTTTTGTATTTGTGCATTAATTGCGGTTTCATTTGCCACCTCAACAATTTGGATTCATCCGCCCGATGTTACACCGATTCTTCTGACAATACTGTTGGATTAGCTGCGCGTTTCGAGAATGCCTTATGTTAAAGTTTTCTCGATTTAATGTTCAAGTGCCCATGTACTTGGCATCTCCATTGGTCTGGCACGTGGTTGAAGTGTAGAGCTGCTGATATTTTGTGAGTTTGGAATGGGTTGGTTTGCTCTAGACATGCGTAACTGCTGCAAGCGCAGTCGAATCCGTTCCAGTCGCCTAGTCTCCTAGAAGTGTGAATGAATTTGCCCTATTTGTAGGCAGTACCAGCTACAGCTACTGATCGTGCGTCCGGTTTATCAGTGGACCTAGACCGGTCAATGGGAAATCTTCCACACCTTTGCAATATGCTCATCACCTTGGAGATCGGTTTGGGTGAAAGATCAAGGTGAGTGTTATTTACGTAGAGAGGGTTCAAAGGTCAGTGCATCTAGCACTTTCTCCTTTTATGGAAACGAAACGACAGCGGAAGTGGTGGCGCAGAAACACTTGTATCTCCTTGAAGTGAACATTTGGGAGATTGGGACTGGTAAAGCGCAGCACTTTTACCCCTTACGTCCTCTTTTTAACGCGTTATTGACGTTAAATTCTGTCAGAGTGAAAGTAATTCTGATCGACACCAAAAATCCACCTTCCAGTGTTGTCTTCGCCTCAATACAATCCCTGCATTTTTCTGCTCAATGTGCATCGAAAATTCATGACTAGCTTGTGCTTCCCATGAAATACCCACGGCATGTGATGCATCGACCATTTTGCCTACTTTTAAGCATTTGTGCATTGCATTCTCTGAGAATAAATGCCATCTTTCGCCATCAGTGATCACTCAATAGTGCTTAGTCGTTGCTGGGTTTGTGAAGGCTGCCTTGTTTCAATTCAAATTTGGAACCGTTAGTCAAGGTCAAGGTGGTGTTGTGGTCTGTGACAAAGTAGTCGACCAACTTTATTATAAACCATTGGGGGGTCAGCTCTTTGCTAATTTCTAGCCTCGTCTTGTAGCCGTAGTGGCTGCCAAGACGAATCTTCAAATGCCATTTATCCAGGACTTAGCCCATCCTTCTTAAAACAATGCATCCATTTACGCCTCCAATAAGCCCAAGCTATCCATTTGTACCACCCATTCACCTCGAGTGCCCACAGTCACGCATCTCTTTGGGACCAATTGGCCTGCAACAGCCCATCTGACATCACACTTCTACTTGAAACTGTCCTCGCCGTTCTGAGGATAGGCTTCGCAAACCTGCTGGAAAGTGTGGAATAAACTTAAAGTTGAAGCAGGTGGCGGAGCAAGAGACGGTGCTTCTTTAAGGCCGAGTCAGGTTCCTTATTTTCACCTGCACCTTGTGGAAGATGTCTCTATTTCTTATTGCAGGATCAATGATGGTGGTGGTGACAGGAGTGCTACTTTATTTTACGGAAGATACTGTTAGGTCTGCTGCGTCCGGTTCTGGCACTGTCAGTTCTTCTACACATGCCTCTCCTATGTTGTCTTTAAACGTTTACTCCTTTTAAGTGTCCTGCAGGAGCTCTTGGTTAGAAAACAGTTTCATAGCTTTGCAAGGCATTGGCGATGAGGTTGGATTTTGCTGTCATGGGTACGGGTTCGTAGGCGACTAGGCATCAACACTCACGCCATTTCCTGCATGGTCTCGACAATCCCAGTCAACTAAGCTTCCCCATTGCTAGTGGGTTTATCCTTCAGCGTTATGCATGAAGTTTATGTGGCGGGTACTGCATAAAGGCGGTTATGTCTACTTTGATCGCGTCGCTACGGACGTGAATGATAACGTGGACCGCAGGTCCAAATCTGAATCTGTGAAATAAATGGACAGGCCTGTCACTCCGTCCATGTCTGCATTGTGCAAATCGATAAGCAAGTCTTTTCCATGCTGTCTACTTCCACCTCTTATTCCGTGCTTCCCTCGGACACGGACGCTCGGATAGTCATAGGCCTGTTGGAGGGTGGTCCGCTTCCAGCGTCGACAGAGTGAGCCTGTGGTTGATGAACGTTGGAGTAAAGATGCGCGAATCCTCCACCAGTTTGGACTCAGAGCGCATTGTCTCTGTGGAGACGGGAGGAGAGGTGGGGTTGTGCGAATCACACGGGTTATATTCATGACCATAATGCTCTTCTTGGTAGAGCTGATATTGAGGGTTTGGCACCCATCACAGTTCAATTGCTAGTTGACATTGTGATTGGGGTTTTGTGCTGATAGTGTCTTTGCGAAACGTGCAACGTAGGGCCAGAGTAATCACTGAGTATTGGTTTTAGTTTTGATATGAGTTGGTGTTTGAGATAGACACAAGAGCAAAGAAATGGTTGCTTTCAAACCTGTAACTCTTTGCTTGGAAATATTTGCACCGCTACGTAGACTGCACCTTGTAACGGTCTTAAATATTTGCTTTATGAGGTATTGTTTGTTGCTTACGTTTGCGTGTTTTCTGCCTTGTAGCGCACTGGACACTCACGCGGATACTACGAACTCACAATGGTGGCGGACTGATATTTGAGAGATCTGTGGAATGGTAGACAGTGCGAGATTCTCAAGTTACCTGGACAGACGTCTACCTGGTCCTACATTGTGGATCGTGTCGTGGACGCTACTGGTGTGCTTAATGACATTGAGCTAGGATCCACCTTTTCTGGCATAAGCTTTGAACAATCGCATGGAAACAAGTTGAATTGGCTAGGCGAGTGGGATCAGAGTTGACATGACAGGAGAGCTTATTGTCACGTTTGGAAAGGATGGTGAGTTGCGGTGGTGATTAAGTCAATGCCGAATTAAGGAAATTAAGGGGACTTAATAAAATTTTATTACATCCAGTCCAGTTTCCTTTGCTGTGTCAATGTTTGTTGACCTTAGGGACTAGAGGTGTATGTTCATGCATTTTTGGGCGTCATTTACTTTTAATGCACGAAACGTACCAATTGCTTGTCATGCACATGTATGGACAAATTTCGAAGTGCACACCTATATGTGTCAAGATTTTTACTAGGTGAGAGTCACAAAAATTTGGACAAGTTTCTGTTTTCTATAGACAGCGCTTACGTTTATTCGGTATGTTGAATAATGCATTCCGCCTTTTGACGTTGTCTAGTGGACAACTAATTTACCTTGCACTCCATTTCTCTCATCTTCGCTAATTTTGTAAAAGAATTCATGTTCATAAAGGCAGGTAAGCTTACTTTCCTTTTTAAACTTCCAATTTTAATGATAGTTTAATGACTTTTTAGTTTTCCAGCACGGAGTCTCAGATGCCACCTCTGAGTGTCTGCATGGTGGTCATTTGGATGCATGACTCCAGCCTCGCTAATGGGTTGCGGAGGTCAAGTAGTCACAACTCAGTGGCGCATTTAATTAAAAGCATCGAAAGCACGTTAGTATGGGTGGGTCTTCTCATTTGCTTCCCAAGACAAAGGCAAGTGATTGTTGTTCTCATAAGACCACGTGTAAGAGATTCGGCCTAAAGTTTACGCAAAGTGGCACTAAGGGAAACCACACAATGCGTGCTAATATTCAATTCATATGTTTCAAATTTGAATTGATCCATCACACAGTAAGGTGTCAGACATGATTTTCGACAAGTTGAGTCATCTCTTATTATTAATCTTTCTTTACCAAGCCTTTGTTCCAAACACTCAGTCATTTTTTCAAACCCCTTCTCCTGCTTCGTTTTATCCTAGCATCAGGTCTTCTTTTTATCCTCCACTCCTATCGCATCTCTCTCCATCTTCTCGTCACTTCCAACCGCTAAATCCTCTATTTCAGAGACGCCAAAGGACCAAAACAGATAGACATCGCAGAAAGTGAGGGTAAGTTATGCAGACAACCCCTCTACCTCACCTCTTTCTTGTGCTACCTTCTCTTCGTCCCCTAAGTCACTTGCATGCGTCAATTCAATATTATCGCATCTCGTATTCAGTGTAAATCGCATCGAAATGAAAAGCCATAACTAGCCTACTCGAGCGCACCATTCAAAATGATTCAAACTCCTTTTATTAGACCATTTTTATTATATTTTACGCAGCCACACAGCCAGATGAGTAGATAAGTCATTTAATTTAAAAATGGATGGGAAAAAAGGGAGAAGAAATAAGGCACGCTACACCAAAGCACTGGATTAGTCATCCTACACCATCCATTTTCAATCCTCCATTCTCCTTACTCACCTCATCTCATTCCGTCTCTTCCGTTTCTCATCTCTTAGCCTTTATTTCAGTCATTTCTTTATCTCTTGTAGCTAAAAATTTATGCTATATTGAGCTATTCGAATATGCGCATGCATCGCTAGTGCTTTTCATAATGCAGGGCAATAATTCGTTCGTGCATAGGATTGGGGATGCGCACCAGACACGCACGATAGCTATCTCAACAGCAATCTTCAGGGTGAGTCACCGATTCCCTTTATCAATTTTTGACCCTGCACTACGCCTGCCCTTCCTGTTCATGCCTTTTACATGCGTTTACAATTACCGAATAAGCAGCAACGTCAAAAGACCCACTGAGGAAATAGTAACCCGCTTAATACTCATATCATACTTTGGAAGGGCTGTAGCATGTTACCCTAGGCTAGGTTTGACTAAATACAAGTGGATTAAACTGGACCAGAACAGACTCGATTAGTCACCTAGGTAAGGCCATGACAAACTTGGATAAAATAAAAAAGAGGGTAGACATGACTGCCTGATCCATTGTGCATGCCTCATCCTAAGGGGCGCCATTACCATTCAAGTCAAACCGAACACTTTAATTTGGTCCTTCTAATCGACTCGACACAAAGTCATGCCATGTAAAATCAGGCCCTCTCTTTCTTTTTGGCAGATATCAGGGTGCACAAATAAGAAGTGGGCCTGGCGACGTCCTTGAAATTGTAGGAACAAGAGTCCACCTTTCTTATGCTCCACTCCAATACATCTTCGATTAGTTTCGCTTTTGTCACCCACTACGCTCAATAGGCTTGCAAGCATTGCACCTTACATTATGTTTCTGTGCTTGTGCTCCATGCACTTAAGTCAGCCAAAGTAGTGAGTACTTCCTGCAGTTCATTAACTTGCCCTCATTTTTCTACCTTAGTGGCACGATTTCATCTCGCCTGTCTACCCCCTTACACTTCTCTCACCTTCTCCTCCTTCAAACCCAACATCAATTCTGCCTTGCCCCTTTCACTACCTCACTGTTTGCCAGCGATCCCTTCGTAAGCTCACTTTCATCTCTCCACTAGTCTCACTCTTGATTTTGATGTGATTAAATAATGAGAAGACACATAACCTGAATGACTATATCAAGCTTTACGTAACATCAAATATTGCTTTAGCATAGCCTAGCTTGGATTGCCATTGAATTCCTATTTCAGCCTTTCTTTCTATTGCTTCAGTATTTCCTACACCAACTCCCCACAATTCCACTCTTACTCCTCTTCCTCCACTTATTATCTCGAGAGCAAAGCTGAGTGCGTTGCTTTAACTTCAAACTTCGTAATTTGTAGATTGATCAAACTTCTACCTGTCTAATTATTTTATTTACATTGCGGAGAACTCTTCTACCTGGTGCTCTACAACTTTGGCCAAGAATGTGTGCATTCTGCCTTGGCCCATCGGTGCCCTATTCACTACACTTCTGCTCCTATTTGCTTAAGTTAGTGTGTGTCACTGCCCATTTCTCATTTTCGCCTTTATCAGTATCGCAAGGAAACAGGCAGAGGAGTGTGAGTGTGCGTTTGAGTGTAGATGAGTGCGAGGGCACAGTAATCTCATCTACTCCTCCTAATTTGTTCCTCTAGTTGAATACATCTGCAGCTCCGTCCTAGGGCGGAGCAAGACCTCTTTGATCAATCGTTTGATGGCTAGTTGGTTGCCTGATTGAGCACCCCGTTTTGGGAATGGAGAAGCACATCAATGCAAAAAAGGAAATCGTTAAGGTGATCAACAGTGGGTCAGCAAAAAGCCAAAGGGATAAAACTAGGCAACATGGAACCTGAAGCTTGCAAAAACCCTTACACTAGACAAAGGTTATTTGTCTCTTACATTTCGGCTATTTCAAGTTGCCTGAACGGGAGCGTAAGAAAGAAGTCCATCGATCAGAGCGCCGCCGTGTCAGCAGAAAGCGAAGAACCAGGTGACAGACTAATCTTCCGGGGTTTGTAGAAGTTGTAATCAAAGAGTTGCAATGCCTCTTCCTCATGCTGAGATGAGTTAGAGGATGCTGAATTAAAGTTAACCCTTGTACAAATCAGTCACATATTGTAAAAATTCACTCTTCCTTCTTGGCACTTCGGGTTAAATAGCAGTGTTGGAGAGGAAGGTGTAAAGATTAGCTGAATCATGTAGGAAATAAAGAAGTAGACAGGTAAGTTGAGCAGACGTTATGACTCCAAAAGCACTCCGTTCTGTACATTAAGCCTGAAACACCTCTATACTGTCAGTTATGATAAGGCCTGCAATATCTGGTATGTGTTCTCAAGATTCCAGACGATATCAACTATCATCCCCGATGTTTTTACTACTATTTGTAAGATTCATAAGCCACTCATCGCTATTTGGTCTCCCTTAGTGCCAACCAAAACTGTGACGCTTCAAATCAGAAACGGAGGGCAAAAATTTGTCAATGACAAAGTATGATCAAAGCTCAATAAAAATGAAAACTGACACAACAATATGCATTGTCATCTAATGATCCTATGCCATATCAGCTTTATACATATCGGCAAGTATCAGGTTGCCATTACTGAAATCGAGAGCATCAGAAAGAAACTAGGAAAGGCGAGTAATGGTGGAGTACCAAACCTACTTAAAGCTAAATGAAACGAGACTTAGAAAAGCACGCCGATATGCATGTTAATCAAGGATTCTTCACCACAAGGTGCTCTTTGCGTATCCACAGGACCAACGCTTTCAATGTTAAGGTCGAGAACGTCAGAATTAAATTACGGAAGGCAACAAAATGTGAAGTACCAATCAGGGTTAAAAATGGACAAAATGGGATTAAATGATAAAGTGATTTGCACGAGCTAGTTGTGGCTCATTTGCCAAAAAAGACTCTCTGCACGGCCTTTAGACCTAGATTTTCGTTGTTGAATTACAAGAAAGCCTTTAGATGCTAGAAAATTACAAGCTGAAACCCAAGCCGAGGCCCATGCTCTCTCTGCTTTCCTTGCACAATAAACTCTGCACACAACATCTGGAACCTTAAATGTGTATTGACTTAAGCAAATGTGCCGATGGGACCCTAAAAATCGAACAGATATACATGCATATGCAAATGTATTCTTATACAAGCCCATATAAAACTATAAGCGTACACACAAAAGTGGGCTACAATGGAAAATGTTGACAATGCTTTATAATGACCATTGTGTGTCTACCCGATCGTAAACTGGCGGCGCATCATCATGGCTTCTACTAAGTTAAACACTTCTTTACTCGCATGCACCCTTCTTATCTCCAGTCGCCGAAGGCGTTTGGGACAACATTAAGTGCACTCTATCAAAAACAAGACCTGCCTGCTCTTATCTATTCAAGCTTGACTTCAGCAACAAAGTACTCACCTCTTTTGCAAGGCTATTTATCACGCAACTTTTTATAACTCAACCCTCCTAGTGTTGTTCTATCAAGGCTAGTAAAAATTTTTTAAGTTAAAGTTGGTGAGGAGTGGATGGAGACATTGCAAAGACCCGTAAAGGAAATCAACAAGGTAAAAAAATAATGATGACGGCAGTGCAATGTAAGCAAAATGATAATTTGAAATCCAAAATAAGGCGGTAAACAGGGATTGTAATAAGCTCTACAAACGCAAAATTAGCTCTTATAACGATCTGGGTTAAAACGGTAAAAAAGAAGCGTAGCTGCTGATTGGCTCACCACACATCGATCGGACCTTAACAGCTATTGTTGAATACGAGAACTGATAAAAGCAATTACGGTGAGCAAAGGGATGCAGCGGACCCATTCCGATCAAATCGAAATTGAAATGAATAAAAAGAGTGCACCTATATAATCGGGCCCTAAGCACATTGACACAACCCAAATTTCTATTGTTTAGTGCTAAAGCTGCTGCTCTTATAAAGTTCTTTCCCAAAAATAGTCTTGCTACACATCTCATGCTTAAATTTTTACGTATTAAGCTGAGGACATAGCAAATTTAATTACAGGAGACAAAAAGCTGGAAAGTTTCATTTCTCATCCAATCCTTTTCAAAACGGATGAATAAAGAAGCATCTTATGCGTGTGCTACCTCAGTAACTTTTCTTAAAATGGCTCACAACACATCGTCCACACCAAATTTGTCACTGTTCTAATCAAGGACATCGAAAACCAAATACAGAAACCAACCGACCTCAGATTTTCCATTTCTGAGCAAATTTGTTCTGAAACAGATGAAAGACTTTGGACCGTTTTACCAGTGCTACCTTAGGGTTCCTTGGCAGAATTGACGTACTACAGACCAGATAGACCTAAATTGTTACTTATTGACTTGTAAACATCAAGCAAACTAATTGCAGAAGCCACCAAGCTACAGAGTTTTATTTTTAAAACCGCTTTCAAAAGGGGAAAAATGTCCCATTGCCATATCAGCTCTACCTCAGAGTACATTTCCTTGAGTGAATTCAGGGAGGACGGCACATGCAATTAAATCATAAGCAGCACTTACAGCAGCAAAAGAGAGTTGTAATCCTGTACTTTAGGCCTGTTTTCTAGTGGGCTATTGCTTTAGGCCTCGCTGACAGGAGGCGTTGTGGTGTTAGCATCCCTCTTGATGTTTAGCATTTGCTCTGAGTTAGTGGATCGGACCACTTTTGAATACGGAATAGGGTATGCCTTTGAGAAGGAGAACTCATAGTTGAGGGGATGCTTAACGCTAATTTACTGAAAAAACCATAAAATAAGGGGTAGTCAAATGGAGCCACTTTGATGGCTGGATGAAAAGCAGGTATTAATGTGCCTCTATTTTCATGATCGAGATAAGTGATTTGAACTAAGAATTATTACACCCGTGTAGCACTAATACAGAGCTGATCTATTTGAACAAGGAGGAAAAAATACTTAAGAACACAATGCGAAGAATTCATCTCCGAAGCATCAAGCCATCAAATCCGGGAAGTTGCTTTACATGCAGCATTTTGTGGTCAGTGAAAGCCTACTAACCCACAATGAGTGTTTTGAAGAGCTAGCAAGCTTCCAGACCACATCTGAAGTCAGCTCTGGATCGGCGATTCCTAATTCTGTTTAAATTTTAATTGTGACCATAATTTTATCTTCAAGATTATTTCGTAGTGTGATAGGTGGCAGAACACTCCAACCGAACCTGGTCAACTAGTATTATGTGCTAAGTGCGCTCCATTTCCCCACCTTTACAGTTGACAGTACGACCTGGAGGAATTGGTTGTGGCTATTGTTTGTCTTGCATTTCCGTCTTCTCTATTCGGCTGCACCGTTTTTGTTTTTCTTATTGAATAAGTGGTCAAGTACTTTTATGTAAAATGAGTTTACTTAGTTTTCGTTATCCATCCTACCATCCTTTTCGCTCTTCAAGCACATGTATGTGTAATCTCTTTAGAGGTTTATCTCTAGTTTTGTGGTGCCTTAAAGCATTGGAATTGATTCCAGTTTTTAATTTTTGTGTTAGCCCTGATATGCTTACTTAAATTAAAATATTGACCTTGCAGTCAGTCGATTGCTCTTCTTGGTCATTCACCGATTAGCCAAGTGGGTATAGGAAGACGTGTTTTCTATAATGGTATGAAAGCGTACCCAGAAACGGGGCGATGACTTCCGGACTCATTTTCACCTAAAGGAGCAACGGGTCCGTCGGCGACTTTCCGTTCAAAAGGCATATGCAAGCCAAGATGCATCACAGTTTACAAATGGTTTTTGCGATGAATGAGTTAAGTTACAGTTGCACATTGAGATGACAACGATTTTACGCGCTTCACATTCACCTTTGCTACCTAAATAAAACGAGTCGTAGCTTACACTTATTCAAGTGGCGCCTTAATCACATGGGGTGAGAGGAGAAAAGATGCTTTGCAGATGATCTCTAATGTTTGCTTTTGCATCGTGGCTGTGTCCATTACTTGTTAATGGCAGTGCTAATGGCCATCAGGGGCTTAATGACTGCACGCCACAATAATGCTGCTATTCAGACTTGTGTTTTTTTTAGGTCCACACAGCACAAAAAGGATAAGCAATCTATTGTGGAACAAGGGAAAGCTTCCTGTATAAGTGGCTATGATCTACTTGCCGGTACGCATGTAGGTCCGCACAATGAATCCACTTTTACTCAATTAGGCTTTTCGACCTTAGCGGAATACCATTTACATTGTCAGGAAGTGTTGGTCGAGCAAATGCAATTTACATAGCCTCGCATGCATGCCAGTCAGTTAGCAGTCAGCCACATCTGCAAAATCGCGCAATGAGTAAATCTAAGAAATTATACTGTTTGGATTGCGTTCCTATTAACCTTAAGCTATGTGTAAAATCATGACCAACAATGGCAAGTCACAAAAATGCAGGGATAGAGAAGAATATGGTGATTGTCTCTGAAATGAAGCCCGTCAAATTACTGCTAAGCACACTGCTGTTATGACTGCAAACAGTGTGTTGGTCTAGGATACTAAGAGCCAATAGAGACAGGAGGCTGCGGAGTCGCGTTGAAGTGGTTACAAATTTACATGATAGCAATGTCACTTTGTTGACGATCACATTAAGAGTACTTGATAGACGATGGAAAAGACGCTAGTAACTTACAAAAGCATTTATTCTATGCCTAATCAGTGTTTTCTGTGTTGAAGGACCCAGAACCTTGGGCGATTGGGTCGTGCCATGTCGAATGTATGCTTGTTATATTAAGATACTGGTAATGAGCAGTTTTAATGACCATAGCCTCTTAAGAATTTTAAACAAAAGAAGGTCTAGCTATAAAGGATTCTAAGTCAATATTTTGATAAGGTTGCACAATCTGGCTTTAATTTTCCTTCATAAAATAAATCACATATTGGCGTGACCGACTCCATGTTGTGGTTAGTGCCAAGATAAAAATCGAGGTTCATAATGACCATTCGGATTTCTTCAAAGATAAGAAGCAGTGCGTTTCCAAGAAATTGCAGCTGCCACATGGATTTTAAATTTGAATGCCATGGTGTTATTCCAGCTATCCCCTTTTAGCATTTACTTTATTCTTTTTACTTTGCAGAACTTAAAATATATGACAGCGACCTCTCATGACATTTTATGATGAGAATTTAGGTGTAACTGGTCACTGAATGCTTTAACATGAGGTGGATTGGCAGCAGAAATCCTAAAAATAGGTCCTTTATTTGTAAATAGGAATTACTTAGTTCTCTTTGGCATTAATCTATTCTGACCCTGTCTTTAAGCCATTGGATCAAAATGTGATCCAGAGTTGTCATCTCACACTGACATCAAAGAAGATTCTACCTCACTGAAGTTCCGAGGTAAAGTGGTGGTCTTATTCTCCTTGACGAATCAGTGCCGTATACTTCGCCAGGCCGAGTGTTAGCCAAAAGTTGGCTAGGACTGGGATCGGTGATAAGGGCAAATCTGGAAAGTAAAAGTAGACACACTGTAGTTTAGACAGAAATAGCCTAGTGTGGAATTATGGCCGCTTTTAGTTTTAACCCAACACAGAGACCATGGAACGTTGACACGAAGTCATAGTGAGAAGAAAACTAACATGCAGCTGAAACATGTAATGGTTACTTTTTTGGTTTTGATGGGTTTTGGGATGAGAAAGTAAGAATGCAGGGAAAAGTTGATATCTGGTCCAGCACAATTTCAAGCAGAGACATTGGTGTTTCTTAAATGCCTTCAAAGTCTAACCCTTCTTCAACGACCAGGACAAAGCTGACAGTAGTGCTAAGATTCGCTGAAGCAAACGGCGCTATTCAAGACCAAAACTTCCTTACAATGAAAAAGAAGTCGCACCGACTCTAGAGCTGACATGGAAGAATGGTTCCCTGTTGCTGTGCACAGCTTTTAAAACGTGACATTTTCATCACTCTTGACTTAATTTTCACGTCACCAAGTCTCACCACTTAAAAGGATACCATGGCATCACGTAAACGAACTAATTGAACTGATACCAAAGACCGCGCATTCGTGTAACTTAAAGGCATTGCCAATCCTAGTAGCAAAATCTAGTTGTATTTAATTTGGCCGAAAAAAGATTACGACATCCAGGTCGGGCCTGGTAACCATACACAACATCTCATTTAATATATATTTGTCTGACGAGTCCCTTTGCATCTAAGACGAACACATACTGAGAAGTTCACGAAGACAAATGAAGCGTTTCAGCACGAACGGTGCAAAATCTGCAGTAGTTCTCAGAAAATTTTTGTCGGTGAAGTTATTATGTCCTCTTTTAGAAAAATATCTACCTATAATGCACCTGGACTGCTGGACTGCTGCTAAGGGTAAATCTGCAGTTCTAGAATCAATTTTCTTAACTATCCACTAGCAATATTGGCATCCCATGTACCAAATTTTGATGCCTTGTAAGAACAAGTTTATTAATGGCCAAGTTACACTGCCTTCCAACATATTTACTTTCTTTCCAAGATGTATGCTTACAAAACTGACCTTCCTTGCGATGGCATGAGATCCACAAAATTAGCGTCGTCGATTCATTCAACACGTTGTGCTTTATGATTCCAATTTTAACTCTGTTGGCATTGGATTGCATATTGCAGGTTTGAGATTTCATAGACTCTCCACTCTCGCCTGCCATAGTCATTGAGATGTTAGCGATTTTACAGTTAATAAATGCAATTTAGCGGCAGATGGCAGTCCTTTCACCATTTACAATATATGGCACAATCACTTGGACGGGTGGAATCTCATACAACACTGACAATGCTGCAATAAAATGCACAGTACAAAGGCGAACGTTTTTTAAGTCTTATTTTTGGCCGCATAATCGCATTCGAGCGACGTGGAGAGATCAAAGATACCGCCAGCCGCCTTGCTGAAAGGAACTGCGGCGTAAAGAAGTAATAGAATGCTGGTAAATGTTATTGTTTGAAATTTTATTATTTTCAACTAGCTTAATTACTGGCGGTCATTTAACATCAGTTCGCAGTCGTTTTGTCTATTCAAGTGAGCAATGTACCACGCATATTTTAAAGCTATATAAATGTAAGCCTGCTTAGCTGTGTTTCAAAAAGCTGTAGAGTTGCGGCGAACTTAACGCATGCTTTTAATCTTATCGAAAAAGCATTTAACATCCTTTTATGTAAACCAGCCTTGCCATACATTAACAGATCATAAGAAATAAGAAATATGTTAGGCCATTATAAAACTGGGCTAGGGACGGAAACGCCCACAGAATTGACATAGGTACAAGTACATTATTGGTGCACCCCAAGTTGAACATTTCATAAAGCAATCTGTGCGGTAAATGCGTCGTTCACAAAATCCTTTCACCCGTACTGTCTCAAAATGCAATAAAATGTGAAACAAAACAATCTTTAAATAGGAAGCAGAGAAGTTTATATCCCCGCATACTTACGAATGTGTTCATTGATATAACGAATGAAAAAGGAACTCAAAACAGTCAAATAGCTTAAGACATGGACCATAATTATTGTTATTTGCGGCTACAGTAAGTGCTAAATTGCAATTTTCACTAGTATCATAAGTAAACGTAAAAATGTAGCAAAAGAATTCCAAGGAATTGCCATGAGTTTTCTTGCGTTTTCGGTGCAACAGTGCCAAACCACAGACCTGGAATGCAGCAAAGCATAATGGATAATATGCAGGGATTTTAGCCAAATAATACAGAAGATTAATGAGGGAGCGCATTTTAAGCTCTTTAGTAGTTTCAAAATGAAATGCTGCAATCAGTAAAATAGAAGTATCATTTTGTTTAATCTCACCGAACGTTACAAAAATTTCAGTTGAGGCAATCATGACGGGGAGAAGCCTAATGTACCAACCTAAGTGATTAAAGTATAGCTTGTGAAGCCTACGCAAATATGCGTGCTTAGTGAAAGTTAGCGACACCTGCATTGATGAATACGCATCACATTTACTCGGAATCGAAAGTCCTTACCAAATGCTTGGGAACAAAAAAGGCAGATTTAGGTGTTTATTTCTTTGGAAAATTAGCTGGCAAATGGAACATCAAGAAACAGTGCTTACACCGCATTAAGATTTAGTTTCAGGCCCAGATATGAGCATGACTCTATGGATTATCAACCGCGCATTAGTTCATAGCTACAGATAACAAGCAATTTTAGTGAATTTCATTCCATTTAATGCAAAATTTACCCCTTTTTATTTCGATGGCCAGATGCATTTTCCTGCGTACTCCACCAAATCCTTTTTGCAAATGTGGTCGTGCTTGCAAAATTGTCAAGGAACAACTGCTTACTTTCATTTTGGTACGTCGGTATTTTACCTTCAATTTGCAATCACGGTATGTGAAGGGGTGACCCTAAAGTGAAACGGAAAAGTGACTAATTAGACCTACAGGTAGGCAGGGTCGGCAGGTGCTTGTGTACACATATATGTGAGCTCAAACAATTTGTTAGAGTCTTTTTATGCCAACAACATGCGTCGAAATAAATCTTGAGGCAAACTTGCAAGAAGGAGGCATCGAAAAAGCACAGTGATGAAGAAAGTGAAAGTGTGGCTTCGAAAGGCAAAGGGTTAACCAAGAATTTTTTACGATGCTATCTGTTAATTAAGAGAGACTGTAGGTAATTCAAGGTGCTCTGTAATGAATCCCTTGCCTCAGCCATCTCTGCCACATTTTCATGACATAATTGACGTTGAGGTCAACAGTTGCGCACTTATAAGTAACCTTAACGCTTTCCACTGTCATCGCTCAGGAGTAGCAGCAAGTATGGAAGGTAGATAGATGTTAGCCAATTGGTGTATGAACAATAATGCCATGCCAACATGGAAACAAATACAAATGCAATGTTACTGATCTAAGCAATCGGTTATGGAATGATCACCTATTTGTCTAGTACTAAAGTAGCCATCTCTTTGAGCAGCTAGCCATTCGCAAAGTTCACTCTGTGAGTCCACCTCGCCAAGTACCTTGAATGGTTTCATGCACATGTAAATGCGCTTCGCCGCATGTGCCTCGGAGCATTGATTGCCGAACCCCTTTATGTAACTTAACTTACCTCAAAATTTCGGCAAAGAAACCTACAATTGCAGTTATTTTCATTTTCTTAAACTTTATCAAAGCATTCACTTAGTGCCCGCTGATACGAGGATATTCTAACCACTGCTAGTCTTTATAATTCCTTAATTTTGAGATCGGCCAAGCTGCTGCCACAGAAGGCCGAGAAGCACGCGTCGCCTTTTGATCAATCGGTAGGTTTGTACAACAACAAGCAAAAAGAGTGACATTCTTGGCAATAAAAGTCAGGGCAAGATTAAAAAGAGGACGTTCTCTGTGCTGTTGGTGCACTGTCCATAAATGTTCTGCGCTGAATGAGGACACCGACCTTAGAAAGCATTTCAAATTCACTTTGACTTCCTCTGACATATGCTAGGCCTTAATTGCCTTCCAATGTTACGCGGTGGAAATACTGTTAAGGACTATGCAATTCCATTCCTTAGCATGATCGTTTAACAATTAATAGCTTCCTGGTAAGCACATTTTTAAATTTATTTTCTCCACTATTCAAATGCGTGAAACAAATCAAAAATTTCTATTTAATTTGTAGCCGAAGTACGTCCTTCTCCATAATCAGTGGCAAAGGGATATAACTATGCATGCGAATACATTCTAGACTATGAACGGTCATACCAATGCCTAAATTTTATGCAGAATTCACATTACACCTCAGTCTGGACCGTCGGAAGAACCACTAACTGTTTAAGGGTTAGCCTTTTCTCATTGCCTAAATCGATTTACATGGCAGCGTAATGTCACGATTCAAATCACTATTCCAAAGAATTTGGTCGTGGATTTGACAAATCAGATCAATGCTCGTGAAAGGGCTTGAAACATCGAATAAGTCATCAGCAGGGCGCAAATAATGGTCGCTTCTTGAATGATATGCAGTTGCATTCCACTTCAGCTACGAGTAGTCTCGCGTTCGCACAACATTGATGCTGTTCCCCAAGCTCTAATGCCAGCCCTGAATTGCTGCTGCGTTTATGATGGGCAGAGCTTTTAAATGGCTAAGAACTTTCACTAGAAGTGAGAACATATGTTAAGCGAGGGGTTTTTTTTAATAACAAGGTGGTAATTTTGCTAGCAACTTTTAATGATGGTTAATGTCGGGGAAGTCATTGCTCCAATATGACTGTGATGCATCGTTATATGAGATCGATTAAAAACCTGAAGTTCTTGTGTCTCTGAGGTATCGCTGTCGACGAAGTTAAGCTTCGCAGTGGCTAGAGTGATGAGAAACGCCCCGCTTTGGTAAGGAAGACCTCAATGGGCAAGAATGCCCGGTTTCACTTAAAACAATCCACACGCCTAGAATGCATCACAAAAAGTCAAGCGAGAAAATCTACATCAGCGATTTTGAGAGCGACATTGCCTCTGGCTATGAGCACATTGACAACGCTAGAAGAATTTGTCCTCCTACCAATGTAGGTGTTAAGGGATGGTAATTTTCTGTATCAGTGGGATCAATATCCTAATATCGCCTAATACCTATCAGGCTGACTTCACAAGTGGTGGTCACGACTGGTCGAGGACACAAAACAGCATTTCACATGCTGTGTCCATTCTCCACGCAACATGGTTTCAAGGGAGAATAACGAGCACGAAGTAATCAGTGGTACCTGTGTATCTTCACTTAAGAGAAAATCTTAGGTGGCTTGTTTAGGCAACTTATTGCACCTCTACGCAATGCTCAGTTCTTTGTTAAATGGCAAAACGACTAAATGTACATTATAACATAGTAGAATGGTGTTTTCCGAGATATCAGGTGCACTTAAAATCCCTCCTAACAAATACCTTCTCAGTCCTTTCAAAGAGGCACTGAATTGAAAACAGTTCATGACTTGGATGGCGAAACGAAGAAACCAGTGTAATTAGGTAAGCTTTACTCAATTGCTTCGATTGCTTAAAGTTTTGAGCAAAAATGAGACGATTACTTCTCTGTGCTTTAATTGCACGCGAGACTGAGGATAGATCCACTCACAGCCTTTGCATTAGCATTAAGCGTACTGCAAGCACTGTTGCAGGTTTCTGCGCAATTCACCTCCTGCTTGGACAAAATAGATACCTACAGACGTACAACGTGCGTGGAGTTGCATATGGCCCCAGCCTCACGTCTGAATCACTTCTTTATCCGACATCGAAGTAGGCGTTCTTTAATTTAAATATGTGTTACTCCATATACATGCGCATTTGTCAGCATGAATACGTGTAAGCAAAATGAGCACATAGATATGCATTTTATCTGTGAAGAATTCTATATCAGGTTATTAATAGATGAGATATAGCAAATGTATTACCAACTGTTTTGATTCGAATGCCGATGGTCTACGCAGCACGTACGCAAACCAAGCTGATCATTGCTTTTGCCAACTACTTTATTAGCCACCTGAACAATTTTAGCACATCATTTCACTTATGTTAAACGCTTCAGCAAACATGTACGGGCACTGTCCAGTTTGCTCAACGTGTCGCAGAACCCTCGGCTTGCTATTATTGCATCAAAAATGTAAGGAAAAATTGCAGGATTTAGTTATTATTCTTGCCATATGCCAGCATATACGTCAAAAGTAAAGAAACCACTTTCTTGTGGTCCTCAAAATAGTCCTAAATCACAATGTGTGCTGTCTGTGTTCCGAACCCTTTAAGAACTTCGAGTTCCTCCTAAGACATACCATCAGAACACATGTTTGTGAGTTGCGCCTGCTCTACTCTCAGCCATAGCTTTGGTGTCTTGCATAATATCCTCTTAAGTTTATCCTTTTTTGTACCATACTACAGTACAGAGAACTTCAAATTCAGAAATTTACCTTTACTGTACCGAATGTTTTGCGGAATGTTATACGTGGGAGGAGCTGCAAGAACACATGCGCTCAAGGCATTTATGTAGGTAATCTTCATTTGTTTGGTGTATTTTGCAATCACTCTTTACGGTAATGCTTTGACCTCTTCTTCTTTACAGACATTTGGAACAAAATATTTGAATGAATGAGATTAAGCGCTACCAAGCCAGATAAGTGTGTAAGCTTCCAGGGCGTTTTATGCTAGCTCCATACTTCTACACTGCAACTGATAACCTAGTAAAGAAAAGCATTGGCTGCGTAAAATCTCGCACTTTTCTAGCACAAAGGAGGCTACGTAGGTACTGAGAAGGGGGCAGCTCTAACTGCGAAAAATTAATGAAGCCTTGCTTAGTTGGTGTGAGAGGGCAAACATCACACCCCACTATCTCGTGATAGATCACATCAGTTGCTTGAAGAACTACAGACATGAACGCAGCAATTTTGTCGATTTGCAGTTTAGCGTGGTTTTACAAGCTACCAACTTTGAGGAACTGCACATTTGAATACAACCTTGATTAAAGCGTTTGCTTTTGTCTGCTTTGGTAAATGCCAACAAGCTGCGAAAATCTACTCTTGACGCATACATGATCAGCCCTGTGCTTTATGAGCAGATGTTTCTTCAATACAAAACGAATTTCTACATTTGTGTTGCCTTTATCCCGGTCAGTACTTAGCGTTTAAATGGGTTTTAATTAAATTAAAAATTAGGTAGTTTTGCAAAATGTAAAATGTCAGGTAAAAGTGGACCAAAATTCAGCTGCATAAAGTGATGGGGCATAATGGACAAAGGCAGAGTTGCGATTTTCTTAGGATGACAGTGAGGTTAGAAGCCAAATTTCCTTTCACAAACTCGAACTTAACTATATTTAACACAGTAATTTGGATCGCGCCCATTTCTTAGCAAATTTTAATTGTTATCTGCATTTCCTGGCTTTGTTTTGAGAAGGTGGAATTAAAAACGCTTTGTAGCAATGGATGGTGCGCCTACCTGACGCCCATTAGAACACCAAAAATGATGCTGCTGGTTAAAAGCGAGTGCTTCATTTCTTTAATAAACTGTATGAGCGAATTTGACAGATTCCACCGTTGACATTGAGGCAATCGATTGATCCCGGCATTCATATTGGAGACGTTTAAATGTTCAGTGCATAAGGGAACCACAGAATGGGCCGTGGATAATGCAAATGATTTTCAGCACTTTTTATGTTTTTGACCTGCTTGCTAAGTAGCAATGATTGAAAATGCACAAAGGATGGCAGCAATTTGAGGGTGACAGTAAAGCAAGGAGAATGATGATTTGCTGGCTAGGGCAAGAGGGCCGCCAACAAGCCAATCAAGTAAATAAGAGGAGGCCACAGACTGAGCTTTTTTTAAACACAATAGTGTGCTAGTATATCGGGTCAGAGACTGCACTCGAAAATGGCAAGAGAAGAAAATGGGAAATAGTACACACAAACGCGGCCAAACAGACAAAGAGAAGCAGATACGCATACGGTTAAACGTGTGCAGATGGTCAAAGAAGGAAAATGCACAATCTTACCCGACATTTAGGAGAGCTAGTTAGAAAGGCCCTCTACAAGGCAAAAAAGCAGTGGGCAATGAGGTAGGCAGGTAGAAATTCGAGTAAACTATAAATTACGAAGCTTAAACTACGAAAAACATATTCACTCACCCTCTAGGAAAAAAATGGCTGCGGAACTAAAGATGGAGCTGAAGCGTAGTGGCCTAGGAATCACTAAAGTTGCAGATACAAAGGGAGAAATGAGCAACATTTGTCAGTCTAATGAAAAGTTAAAACAAGACTTATTCAGTAGTAGAGTGTGGTATATTTTGGTCTAATTTAGCCTGCGCATAGTCCAAGCTAGGTCATAGATCTTAAATGCTTGGACGGTTGAATACTTACTTATGCCATTTTTAGGAGTGAGACAGGCAGGCAGATGAATGAAAAGGCACTTCTGCTATCATCAATAGGATAAGCGTGATTGATAGTTCAACGAAAAGTATGGTGACAAATAAGACTTGGAAAGTTAGTGCCATAGATATGGTCACTTGATGAGCTATGACCTGCAAAAACCTTGATGCGCTTCTCGTTCTTCACATCCACCCCTTTACGAGGAGTTTCGCACACTCTCTGAGTGCCCTTGTAAAAAACGAAGTACTTTTGGGTCATTCTTTGTTATTAAGCCATCTGTTTCTCCCTTTCTATACTTGGCCACTCCCGTTAAAACGATTGTTCCCTTTGCCACTAAGCAGCACATTTTGAGCTGCCATCGATCATTTTCTGATTAAACAGAAAGCATTCGCTTTGTCATTGCTAATATTGTTCCTGTTTCTTGGTAAGATCGGTCCCTTATCTGTCTGAGCGTTTAATCCCATTGCAACTTTTATGCAATTGAAACCGCTGGATGGTATAGCGCTTTGCGTTGCAAAAGATGACAAGTTGAAAAGACATCGTTCTCTACCAGGTTTCAGGTCAGGTCCCATGTACAGACTGAGATTGCCGTTGCTGCTAAAAACACACACTTCTCCATGCAACAGCAATCAAGCTGATGCGCTACCGCAAGTTCGAAATTGAGGTTGGTGAGCAAGCAGGTCTGCAATTTATTTCAAAGCTATCATGCAACTTCAAAACAATCCACGATCTACCAAGTTTTTAAAAACTTTATTTAGGCAAGATATCTGAGTGACAATCCAAACTGCTACTAATCATTAGAATGATGGGTGATTGAGGGAAGCTTCGGATTGCTTTTTTAATGTGCTTAATGCCTTGCCATATTTGTCTATTAATGCTGATGCAGTTTACAACCCAGCTGTGATGTTTTCCGTAGACAGTGGTGCATTTGCACTCTTCTACCTTACGCTGATTCCGTTACTGCCTCTTCCTCTAGTACTACACCATTTAGTATAGCAATATACAAATATGCTATGCTTTACTTCGATACAGTACCAAGCGATGTGAGATGATTAGGAGAGATCTTTACAACAAAGCACAAGTGGGTAGAAATTAGAACCAGATAAGGAAGATAAGCAAAAGGACAAGAGTTTATTAAGACCCGTTTCGTCTTGTTTGTTAATTTTAGCTGTATGTCCGTCGTGGGTCCTCACTTTTCTTACCATGCATAGTAAGCGAAAGTGTTTACCAAAGCTGTCGCCATTATGGGAGCTGAGATACCTTGAAAAAAACACTAGTCGCAAAATGTCTCCATTATTAATATAAGAGAGCTAGTAGGCTGGTATTCTAGCTCCGTTAACTTCGTAATGTCCGGACATGTTTACTTTTAGAGTAGACATTACCACCATTAGATTTTCATTGTCCACACAATACACTCTAAATAGCTTTGCTCTCGGACATTGGTTCAGTCATCGCGGGCATGAGATTTTGTGCTAATTTTTCATTGCGATGAAAGGTATTCCGATGCATGTAGGTTTGGATCAAGTATATCAATCGAAGGCAATGAAAGTAAGGTAGTACAGCATCTTCACGATCCCAATCGCTGAAATCTCGCAAGATGATATCAAATCCAATTATGCCACTTGTCTCACTTATTGCTAATTTATTTTAACTGTTGAGGGTTACGACGGTATAAAGATTTACACACTTTTAAATGAACATTTCGGTGTCCTGTTACATGCAAGGTTGGAAAGGCATGGAAAAGGACTTGCCGCCTTCCCATCTCTTCTGGGGAATTTCAGACGAAGGTACGAACTTATAGAGGCCAAATAAATCGATTTCTATGCCTCACTTTAAAATAAACGTTGTCCTGCGGACCAACAAACACGACACTACAATAGACCACGCTCCACGTTGCAGGCCACACGTGCCATTGATTGATCCTACACATGTCAATGGGGGAATATTTAGCCAAAATAATGCAAGAAATGCTACTTTTTGCAGAGCTCTACACTATCATCTACGACACACTTTAGTCCATCCTCAACACTTTTACGTTTCGGTTCTTCCTAGCAGTCTGCGTTCATCTAGTTCTTAACCGACAACCCTGACGTCATGAAAAAAGGCATCGCGAACAGTTATAATTCATGAAATTTAAGGATAAGTCATTGAATCCCCCTCTTTTATCTCTCTACAAGTTTATGCTCCATTCCTTTCTTAGATTGTAGCGTTTTAAAGTGGATTTGCCAAGAAAAGTCAGTATGTTTAAAGCAATAGCTTGAGTTCTATTCTCACTCGTAAAAATATTCCGATAAATTTTAGACCATATTTGCGCGAGCAGTGCTAGGCGATCGAATGAATGACCTAATAAAAAGATGGAAGACATAAAGGGAGTCAAGAAAGCAGAATCCCATTACGAAATGTTCAAAGTCAGCCTCACACATTACATAGTCATTAGAACTTGGTGGCATTTTGCATTTTCATATTTGTTTCCCTCCACCTTTCTTTTCACATCTTCTCCTTTATTCTTATCTCTCCTCCTGTTTTGATTCCTTTAAGCAGAGCAATTGCTGATCTTTATCCACTCCAGAGAGGTCGATTTACCTCCACTCTTTTCTTCAGTGAGGAGTAGGAATTCGAAAAGGTATAGAGTTAGGAATTTTCACACGCAGCTTACGCTTACCAGGTTTGTTGCCTATTTAGAGGTAGGTTGCTGATTCTTCTTCCTCAATCATATGCACATAATCTTTGCGTTTCTTGGCAAAGCATCTTGCAATCACAAAGTCGTTAGCAGTCGTATTATACCACCATTGATTGCTTAGAATTGCTTACCCATTGTAGAGGCGCTGTTGCAGGCAAAGATAGACTATGCTGGCGTAAGTTAGCCTTATCTGCCGCTCTACCAATCACACTTCACAGACTTTTCCTTACCATTTTGCTGAAATTAGGAAACAACCTGTACAAATAGGGCCAAAGGTTTCTTGTCTTCTCTTTTCCCACGTCGCATTTCAATCCTACTTCTGTGAATGTCTCATTCTTCTCCCACTACACCTACGCCTCACCATGCCTTACTTTTCCAACTTGAGCAGATGCCGCCCCGTATAGTTACAACACTTTGCCGAATTTTGGCGAGTTCCGAACTCATTTCCCCTCCACCTTCTGTTTGATCTTCTCTCCCTGACATCCTTTGCAGCCAAATTTACCTCTCCCTCTCCTCCTGTGTCATTCCTCGCTTGGGCCTGCTTGGTAAGTTTCATTCATCTTTTACTGCATGCATCCATTTCCCAATCAATCATTTGTATCACGTGACTTCCACGCCTTCGATGCAATGGTAATCGACTCAAGCATTGCCCAACTTAAGAAATTTTTGCAGACGTAAACGTTTACGGCCGTGTGCAAAAGAATCAATAGTATCGACATTGCGAGAATTCAGCACTTACATTATTAAAAGATTTGAAAGGTGTCATTTTGACAATTGCGGGTGAGGCAACTTGAACACCTATTGCTAGACTGGGAGAAGGAAAGGCGCAAGGTTATCAGATCTACTGCGGGCGTCTCTCAAAAATGTTGGGTGAAATAAAAACATTACAGTGGCATTGGAACTTGAAGTGGCAGGTGCCACCTTGTCACCTACATTTGAGGCAACTTGGACATCTGCCACTGACCTAGGTAACGAGAGGCACAGGGCTGTGCCATGACTACCTCGACTATCAACCAATGCTCGCGGATGGATTACAGACATGTTCATTAGCCTAGTAAGATTTCCTTGGCCATATTGGCAATGAATTATTTTGTTGCATCTTGCCATTTTCTTTGGGGAGCGAATTGAAAGCACTGTTAACTAAATCGTTTCCGATGACATTTTGTTCTCGTGCACGCAAATGCGATTGGGCGTGTATAAATGGTTTGGCTATGAGATCTCTGGTTTCCATTTTAACAGGGATTTTCGTGCACCGGTACCTGCTGCATTTGTGTGCAAGCAAACCTTTTGAAGTCAATTTCTACACATAAGCTCCAGTGCGGCAGAGGAGTGATGGCAGCGAATGTTCATCTTGCAACGATCTTCCCGTCGGACGGTGACATCGCTTTCGCAGCGGATTGTGATATTTAAAAATTATGGTAAATATTTACTGTCCTTCTTTCCTGATTACCATTGTTTATGAACAAAAGTGATAATTTTGAAGACAATACCATCAGACTCACCTGTGTCACCTCCGTTCTCCAGGTCGCTGCTCCTCTCACAGTCGTTCCCTGTATTTGGCCCGGCTACTTCCTTTGCAAGTTACATTATTGGACGTATTCTGTCCTCTTCCATCTGCCTAGGCTCTTCTTGCCTTGGCCAAAGGCGAAATTTCCGCCTTAGTGAGTTCTGCGTCAATCTCTCTCTTGCTGATGCATTTTACTCTACCTGTCTGCAGATGAATTCGTAAGTGGTCACGCAGACTAATAACTTACAAGTGACCTTTAAGCCATTCAATGGGAGAGCACGACTAGTCAGGTGATTAAACATCCCCGTATCTGGTAGGTTAACTTCCCTAGAAATTCTTTGATGCTCTTGCATATTTGTGGATCAGATGGATGGCGGTACTGAATAGCTTATACCCATATTTCAAATGTCTTTAGCAAGATGGTCCTTTTAACGCAAACTGTGCAAGATTTCCTATCTCCAGGCTTATCAACAAATGCTAAGACAGTTAGTGTTGTAGTAACTGGATGCTTAATTTTTTCTGCTGCAACTTTTGAATTGAGCAACATTGGACATTAGCTAGTGGTTTTTAGCACATAGTATGTAAAGCTACCATGATGTGAAACAACTCCATAACAACTCCATAGATTGTTATGCAGGTGGGTGCAGCTTTATAGCAGGTGATTTTAGTCCACTAGTTCCAACCCATTCGACCCAGAATTGCATTGACCACCTTCAGATCACCTTCAGCGTCACTGAAAGGAAGAAACAATCTCGCATATTGCTTTCTAAAACAGCAAACAATTTGAGTGTCGAGGCAGAAGTGTGGCTGTTGGTTAAATTTAAATGCGAAATAAAACCCACTTAAGTAAATGAAGAAGGCGTTTCCTTAGGGAGAATAGCAGCTCTGTGCACAAGGCCGCCAGAGCATCGGCACCCTACACCAGGTGCTGGAAGGGAAGTGGCACTGACAGCTGTGAGTCCAGGTTAAGCCACACTTGTTTGGCATACTTCTTTTTTTATTCTTACCCATTAAAAGTCACATCAACTGATCCTGTTGTGGGTTCTTGTTGCAGCATTATCTGTGCACACGATGCAGATGGAGTGTACTTGTTATCCATTTTTGGTAGATCAAGTAGATGATTGCGGGAGTGAGAAATAATCTATTAAAGCCCACCCGGAGACAAAGAATATCAAGACTTTTTCGTCTCTCACTTAGCAGAAATTCAGTTTTTGACAATGTCTCCCATTAAGCACTAAAATAACGTAAACGGTGCATTTGCCACCATTGCGCTCATCTATCCATTTCTCATATGATTTACTCCCAAATTTATTTGCTCATTATATGCATTTTACTTCCTGCACTTTTTATTTATACTTGTTACCTACCTATTACCAAGCTACACGCATAGGCGTATACGTTCAAGGCCAAGCAATCTTAAGGTCAAACGGACTAAAATCAAGCCGATCTGGCGGATCCTCTCCTTACAACTTGTCAGTGGCGCGGAATAGCACCAATAGGTCAACTCCACAAGTCACTGACTTTCCATGCAACAAAGAAAAGACAGAAGTGGGAAAAAGTACTGCACTCGTGACTGCAACATTGTGCTGGCACTCTCATTAACGGGTGTACTAAAGATGGGTACTTAGAGGTGGACATTCGAGCACCAGTGATGCGGCCTCGCTCCGGCCTGCACGGATGGGATCAATCCTCTCTCCGGTGGCTTACTGCATGTGTCGATTAAAAACACGAAATCATTCCATTGGCAATCAATCGAGCAGCAAAGCGGTAGAGGCGGCGGTAGAAAAATTAAGAAAATGGTCAAATCAATAATGAGTTAGTCAGCCATTTAATTAATCTGATGGTCAAATAGTCAATTTTACCAGTCCTTTGATGAGCTGGGAAATTCGGAGATAGATAACTGAGATTAGGGTTGAGAGGAGCAATGACAACAGTGACACGAAAAAAAAGGGCAGTGGTCCCGCTGTCTCACTTGTTTGAACCACTAGAATGAATGGCGGGGAGGAGGAAAAATGATGAAAAGAAGGATAAGAATGTCAACTTGACGAAAGACGCGGGAGGGTCAAAGACGCCGTTGACGGGTTAGAAGAGAAGGACGGTAAATGAGCTTTTTGGTCAAGCATTAAGACAGACGCTCTCTATTATTCACCCACCTACTTACCTTTCTATCTATCCCTCTCTTTATACGTCGTTGTGCATGGCCTTTGCATCCACCAATCCCTCACGCATCTATCCGTTTCTCCTTTTCCCAAGTATCGATTAACAATTGCTTGCAGTAGGGATTGTAGACACCACATCACCTTCCTATCCTTTTTTCGTCCATTTCTTTCCCCCCTTTTCAAATCAGTTGACTAGCTAGCTAACTGACATGGTTATGCATGCAAAGCCGAAAATACTAAAGGCACTCATTAGAGTATTTTAAGATATAGGGTGACTTATATTTTCCCTCTTGCATTCATTTTTTTCTCTTCTGCTCCATCTTTCTCCTTGTCTGGCCCAATTTTTTCTTCCACTTCTACATCGACCTCATCCGTGGTCGTTTCTGGCGTAGTTGCCAGTATGCTCTCTGGTAGCGCCTTCACTCTGGTTAACAATGACAGCGCGAGGAAGTTGGATTCCATCTGGAATGGTAGCATGGTGCGCTACTCCACCTGATTATGTATGCCCAATCACCGGCTCGTCGTAGCTAGACATTCAGATGGGTCATATTACGACTCATCATTCCTCACCACTTCATTCCCGTCATCTTCGCCCTGGACTGATCCCTATGGCTGCAAGTGATAACCTAGTAAGAACAAAATGGAAATAGTCAAGTGAGCGTAGAGGGAGCTTAATGGAGGCTGAAGTTATCCGTGGAAAGAACAAGATACTCGCCAAAGTGTTTAATAACATCATTGGGAAACGGTGGTGTTGATCTATGTAAAGGCGGAGTCAGTGAAGGAGACGGAGACAGAGGAGGAGGTAGGTGCTAAGAAAGTCCACGGCTGAAAAATTTTTCCACGTTAGCTCTTGTCGCGGTGGCCTCGACATAAGTGTTGATGTCGGTTGTGGTAGAGGTGGCGGTGGTAAGGTTAAGAGATATCGACATGCACTTGCACCTACAAATATACTTAAGGAAAAAAGGGTGCTCAAGTCCTGTACCTACCAAAATTACTCCAGGTGATAAGGCAGGTGAGTCAAAGTAAAATCTGCTCACAAATGAGCGGATTATAATATGCAAACTGACACTCTCGGAGGTGGCAGTGTTCTTAAAAGCAAGGGAAAATGGAGAGGCGGGGGACAACTGCATAGCGACTCGACATTTCTAAGTCCATAAGCAAATTATTCACAAGCCAAAGTGAATCATTGATAAGTCGTTTAGAAATTGATGGTGACCCTAGGGAAGGAGGGATCGAGTGAATCACGAAGCTGTATATGGTCGCAGTCATGGGCGTAATGCGCATTTGTAGGAACAAAGTGGAGTTATTTTAAAGTGCTGGTTAGCCTATAAGTTAAATCGGTGGGTAAAAGGAGGTAATTGTAACAGAAACTACACATCATGCCATTTAAAGGTCACTCAGTGAAAAGAAGGAGGGAGTGGATAGAGCAAAATGGTATGGAGAATATGAGAACAACACAGTGCAGCACAATTGGTAACCAAGCAAGTGAAGAGGGAATAAGTTGCGATCATGTTGCAATGGTGTTGGGTTATATGAGCATTTATGTGTATGCAAGACTTTTTGCATCTTCTTGACGTAGTGCTGTACTGACACGTGTGCAAGTCTCCTCAGTCATCATCATGACTCTTCTGCTCATTTTTGCATTTTTAAAAACATTTGCTTGATAATTTTAAGCCACTTCAATTTCACTTCGAATTAGCTTAACATATGCAGTTCTTTATGAAGCGGTGGATATAGGTCTGTGTTCCTCTAGGTAGTGGGTGGGGAGTACTTTCACCATGTCTCTTCTCCATTCACGTCGACTCTCTGAATTACTTGTGTGCATAGGCGTATAAAGTCATACGTTGCCATTAGGCCAATGTCCTTACGAATAGCGATGGAAACACCTGATTACCACTGTGGCTCCTAGGCAGCACAAAGTGCCCGATACAGTCGAGTCGCTAAGAACGTTTGCTTAAGTTGAGGTAAACTGCGTTCTGGTAAGCACGCGATTTCGGATTTGGAGTGGTTGGCTCGCGGGTGTTTTTCTTATACAACTGATTATCATGTGATGGTTGCCCTCGCAAGTTGACCAGGAGGAGAGTTATGAAGGAAGGTCGAGATAGGAGAGCGGCTATAGTTAGCCCTTACTATTGGAAGGGGAAATTCTTTTGGCCTCCATCATTGCACCATGGCGGGATGGGCTGCCTTTCGGGCTGCATTAGTAACCCTAAGCCATACTTTATGCATTGTATGCATCCCACCCGGGCAGTGGCCTATTCCGTCTTGGAGGTAGCACAAGAACGTCTTTGATCATTCAAAAGCATAACAGAGGTGTTGTGTGCAGATTACCATGCTCTAGTTATTGTTTTACATCTTTTTATCCCTGCATTCCATTTAAGCACAACAATGACACATTATGCGCAAGGCGATGTCATCTTGTTTGTGGTAACACTCTACTCAACATTGGTGAAATTATAATTCCATTCGAACACTATCTCTCCTAATTTAAGCAGTGTACACGGATAGTAAAATGATTAAACGCCATTAATTTGTGTGTTTCAGATCATCTTATACACTGTTCCATAAACTTGGTGAAGAAAAAGTACCATGCTTGACCTAACGGATCTGAAATAAAAAGAATTATTCCATTACTTCTAGCACACTTATATCCGTCAGGAAGATGCGGAAGGTGGAAGTGTCTGGGATATCCGATAGTACATACTGGCGGATGTATATGATGCATGTCTTGATTGAGACATGGACTCGCAACATTAGAAGGACCAACATTAAGTTCGCTCCGTAAACTAGTAAGTAAGTATGGAAGTTCTTTGTATAGGTGCCACTCTATTGTGTCGAATCCGAGACTAGCCACCCCCAAAAGAATTTGACAAGCAAAATTAACCTTATGTTGATTGCCATGTTTAGTGACAATTTGCAATTCTCTCGCTACCATAGGCTATGTGATGTAATGCAGATTTGGCAAAATATTCCGTTGTCAGCAAGTCTGCGAACAATCTTTAGATCTTCCCTATAATTGAGACAACTCGCTTGTGCAAGGTCATCGATTTTTACCTTGAAGCTTTATTATCCAACCGTTATTTGTGATTTATTTAGAAATCGTTTGTTTAGTATTTGGCTGTAAATTTTATACGGAGGCGATCGATCCGTGCCCACCAAAAGTCGACTTAACTGTCAATTGTATCGTGTATGCAGATGATGAGGCATAATTGCATTGCGGTTTTGAAATGATATTATATATTTTATTTATTTTCATCATTGCAGAACCCTTGATAGGGCACACTTTAGTTTTGCGACAATTGCCTCTTACATACCCCTTTGAGAGGATGTGCATAATCATTAGCTGAATTCCAGCAGAAAGCTTAAAAAATCTGCCCTCCATACTGGAGCATTAGAAGATAGCATATGAGATAGATCCCCATAATCGGCTCATACCGAAAAGGAAGATCCTACAAGCATTGTTGGGAGATAGGCAATACGAAATGCACTTGAAGTACAGATGGAGACTTACGGCTGGGTATGATAGAAAGGAGGCATTCGGAGACGCTACTGCCGCGTCCTGCTGCGAAACACAAGTAGCGAATATATTGGTAAGGATTTTTGAATATAAAAGGATATGTACGTTATCAGCTACAAATTATTGCTCAAACAATTCTTAAAAATCCAGTCACGTATAGTGCATGTCATAATGTGTGCATTATACATAGCATAGGTGCATAAATATGTACAAATCGCATGTTTAATCTTCACAAACAGTTAATTAACCATATTTGCATAAGTTGGTGCCCTAATCATTTGGCTTTAATGATGGAGTTGAGAGAGGTGAAGTAAAGTTTTCTTTTACTGACCCACTCTTGCAATTCTAGTGTAGATCATTTAACAGACCATCTACTTGTTAAAACATCCCTACAGTGAAGATGGAAATGGGTTTCTTGCCTTCCATTTTAACAAACTAATATAAATGATACCTATTTAAGCATCACTTGAGGTTTTTGTAGGAGGGGACTAGATACACTACGGAATAGTGATGCTCGCAAGTCAGTAAAGACTGAAGAGAAGGGGCCGATTTGTTGCCCATTTAATTGGAATTCTGGATGCTTCAGAATCATCTTAAGGTAGTGAAGTAGCTGGACCAAAATGAACACGCATGCCTGCATATATTTTAGAGTAAACGTCACCTAGTGATTACTCGGCGCCAACAGTGAGGCAAGCTGAATTTGATTCATGAGTTGCGTTGAAGTGCACACAACGAGAGACTGTAAGCATTGATTCAAAGGAACCGCTTTGAATGGGCATTTTGCTGTGAGATGCTGCAACATTGTATCATTCAGATTTAACTTTTGCTTGACATAGGCTTTTCGGTGTTTGTTAAACCATTTTTCTCATTACCTCGAACTGAGTTCTTTAGCAAGCACGTTTTATTCACAGATTGGCAATGGTACAATTGCCATTCAAGTTATTAGCATATCGACAGAGTAAAAATGGATTTTATCTGAGGAAGTCCAAGTAGGCTACGACCTGGTGCTAAAGAATTTTGGAAAATAACACAATTTTGTTACTGTCTGCAAACACAAAAACCAGCTGGATATTTTAACATTTCTTTGCTTCACGTCCCGGCTGTATGCCTGTAACATGACAGCGAATAATTTCCACAAAGCTGATTAAGAGTGCTTTGTTTCTAAGTCTCCTTTAAAGTTTTCCTTGCATCCGATTAAGTTGTGCACGGAGAGTGATTTTGAAATCTCTATTGTGAGCAATGTAAACTTTGACGCGCACCTGTGCACATTGCAAGTCTAGACGGAACATTTCGTCGTGTGGCAGTAAAAGTATTTCCAGGTAACTTGCCAAAAACTAAGCCGAAAAACTGTTTGACTCAAGGTGTTTTTTCCATTATTGACTTGGATGAAAGCGGCAACCTACCGTAATAGATGGTCTCATCTCTGCCTCTGACCACGAGGTTTCGACCACCATTGGAGTTGTTTTACCACAAACCACCAATTCTATGCTTGGCAGTGATTCGAAAAATCGAGTAGCACCCACCTATTTTCATACCTAATCTCTGACATCATGCCTATTGCTGCTTACAAAAGTCAGCTTGATGACACTATCATACACCTTCGTTGTCTCCAAACGTCGATGATATGGCTCACCAAACTCTTTAGAAGCCTGAAACACGTATTGAATGATACAAAATATGTTTGTAAAAAATGTACTTGTAAAAAAAAATCTGCGTACAGATAGGCTGCAGTTGGTAGACCTACCTACAAATACTTAAACCAATTGCATCGAGAAAAGTCACCGAGCTTAAAATTGAGAATTGACGTAAGATGCTGCTTTCCACTCATTTAATGACTGTGATGCGAACAAAGCTCTATTCACTCTCCTCTAGGTTGGCAGGCAACTCAACCACGCAACTGATATTATCCTTGGTTTGAAGGAGAGGACTTGTGAAACCGAAGTTTGACATAGGCTCCTGGATCCTGTCAGAGGTGGTTACGGCTTTTGCTAGGTCCTCAGTATGAGCTGGCACTGTTTCCATCTAACGGACACCGTCTTCTTTAAGTGTGCAATGGAGGCCACAAACCACCTGCTGCATTCTTTTGCCGTAGGCAGCCTTAGGAAGCTAGGAATCGCGTCGACCACTCACGATATCATTTGAGATGGTTTGAGATATTTGTTGGGAGGGGAGGCAAGGTTGCCGCAATGAACGAGAACCTACCTTGTCCCAATCGACACCGCGATAGAATTGCGGATCCGTGACTTCCATGACGTCTGGACGCTCCTTCTACTTGTGTATGAGATAGGACTGACAAAAAGCTTATGATGGCTCTAAGAGCTTTTTTTGCCTGTAGCGACCCATTCTCGTCCACCTTATAACATCGCTTCCTGTGTTGGCACCTGGTTGCACTGATCCAGACATAATTTTGGCCATCAAAAGGGCCGGACGCCACACATCTGCCTTTAGTAAAGCATCCATTTGACTGCCTAATTCAGGTGCCATATAATAAAAGTCATATTAAAGTCGTGCGATATAGGTCTTTTCCTCTCTGACATGTCATATGACCGGCCAAAGTCAGTGATGAGAATATGACCCGAATGCGAGCATAGGAAGTTCTCGGGTTTGAGGTTCATGTGCCCAATGCGCATCGTATGAAGACGTTGAAGAGCACAAATAATTTCGCAGTAGTAAAATACCACATCATCCTCATGCACGCTTTTAGGACTGGGACCGCTACCCTCGCGCAGCACGAAGGTGAGTGAGCCGCAAGTTTGCTTGCTACAAAGGATCTTTGAAAGTAAAGCTGACTAGTGGTGTTGTGGTGCAAGCCACACCAGATTGCTGTACTCGCGAAAAGAATACTTAGCATTTAAGGAGTTTCGCAGGTAAATGTAAAGTACATCCTACAAGTAAACCAACCCAATCCAGATACTGTAGCGGCGCGTGCCTTCGAGTAAGCCAATCGGCCACGAGTGTGTTTCCTACTGATCCTTGGCATGTAGCGCTCATTCGAGCGACACGCGCGGGCGAAGTCATTGGTCTATTTTCTTCAGTTCTATCGCACTGCATTGAATTCACATGTAGGAAGACCATTTATTCCTCTGCTTTACGGTGAAAATGCTTTGATGCCATTGAGGATGATGGAGATGTTTCCAGCTCTAGAACAGAATGCAATTTATTTGGTGGAATTAATCCATGCACATATTTACCGATGACAATGCCTTCCTGTCTAGCAGAGTATCATTTCAATCAAAACACATAATCAAGTCCGTATGCACCTGAGAGGCTTTTTTCATTATGCTAGCGTTAGGCATTAGATAATGGGCTGCCTTTTCCAAACTGCTCTGCTCCAACCTTCCGAACCCGAAGCTCCAGCCTTAATATCACGCACACTTTATCAATATTTGGGCCAACTCCACATCAGCATCCGCATTCTTCGAGAAGAAGATGAACTCCTCCATGATGCATTGATTCCACAGTGGTGTACTTGGGCCAGATTTACATCTGCTTAAACCTTCTAAAGGGTAAAATGGACTTATTCACCGTTAATCGATTGCACAGTAGTGTACCTCTCACACTCTGCAGGAATTATATTCACGCTTACCTCCCTATTTGTCTGTGTGCGCATCCCTTCTGCTACTCGATTCAAACTCAGTGTATGCGTGTAAAAAACGCTGGACACAATGCTTGCCATGCTGATGTGAATATGCGGCCGGAGACATAGTGGCCAGAACAACATTGTAATGTCATTTGACACGTCATCTTATAAACCCGCAATCAGTTAGTAAGCAATACTTAGTCACGTCGGGAGTGTTTGCATCTGTTGTAAGGTCAAAGGATGTAATGGACAAGCTCTGATTAGGCTGCGTGATTGTTTGATTTTACCTGACATTTAAACGACACAGTATCTCATCCATGAGCTCAGAAATTAATGCGTTTGGAGTTGCGAGCACAATCAAAGTCCAGTTTGGATTAATTTAATTGAATTAGTGAGTATGGAAGCACTTTGAGATCAAGCTGTGTGCTTTTAAACCAAGGTCACCATAATGTACAAGATCTGATCAACAGCTACGATAATCAGGCACTTCGACACCACTTAAATAATCCCATTACGGCCTATCGAACAATTCCTGTTTAGCAATATTATGCGAGGGGTATGGATCGTAAAAGAAGTTATTGGCAAGCACTGATCACTTTGAGTTGCAGGCGTGAAATCTTATATCAAGTCTGACACTCCAAATTCGTAACATAGGAGCAGAGTAGTGTGCTGAACAGGCAGCCCATTATTCTGTGCCAAATATTAGCACAGTATTTTGCTGTCGATTAGACGCTGTCTCCATTGAGACAGGATACGTTCCGCAGTCAAGCAGGTAAGGATTCCACTCCATAAGTTCCTCATTTTCTGAGGCTGCAAGCAAAAATTGGCACCGATGCTTTTCTAAAGTGACGCTTATTAAGTGACACATCTTAGTTTATTCATTTCGGTTTTAAATACCTATTACTAAAAAATTGTGGCGTTTTATTCGCGTCTACTCAGCCTTAAAATATGTACTTTGGCAGACATGCTTACAATTTGAAAACTGACCCGTCTGATTCTTGAACATTCTTACCTCAATCATCTATGCAAAAAGTCGGGAAAAAGTGGCTGATGGTGATTTTACACAGAAGTTAACTCTGTAGCGCCTCATTTCTTTAAAGACCACTTCATATCAGTTCCATCTTATGGGTTGAACCAGGTGTTAATGGTCCCTCTTCATGGAGCTGCAGCAGCCGGTAGAAAGCTAGTGAAGTCTCCAGGGCTCTGAAGGACTTCCACGAGATAATCTGTCTTACTCGACATGCCCTTCCTCCATGGGTAATGACTCCAATAATCAGTGTATGGTGACTGCAGATCAATCCTGAGGAGCTTCGGAGGTTCTACCCAAAATTTTATGCAGTTGTGTAAATCATGTTAAGCCCGTGCCCTTAAGGGTTTTTCTGGCACGATTGAAAGCATAGATGTCCTTGTGCAGCAATGCCATGTATATGGAACAGTAACGTATTTATTGTAATGTTTCCGAGAATTATAAGTCAAAAGTTTTTCTTCGTGCTAATCATTCCAACCACTAGGTCGCACTTCCGAAAAATCTGGCAAAATGCAGATTTTGATAACCCTGATTTCGAGCAAGGCTAGGTAAAAATCGTTGATATAAGCATTTTATTTCTTCCAGTATTGACTGATCTTAAAAGTATTCCATAAATAATCGGGCGAGAGTCATGGAAAGAGCAGCTGGCCCACCTACTAAAGCGCCTGCACAGAAAGGGAAGGAACGGTTGAGTTGAAAGAGTTCAGCCTAAACCTGGATTACTCATGCTGGAATTCACTAAATTTGGAGCCAGTTTAGGAGTAAGATCAGTGATTTTGCATTGTTAGCATTTATTCGCCTAAATTGTTGATAAAGGTTGCAGTGTTAATGACGTGGAAATGGAGAGCAGTAAAGGCGGAGAAATGAAAACTATGCAGAAGTTACTAAAGCCCATCGTTACTGGGGCGTGCTAGCACTGATGTTTTGGAATGTCGAGGTTAAAATAATTTGCTCCCTAGAAAGGGATAAGATAAAGCCTGCCCTTTTGTATCATTTGGTTGAAAAGTCACGAAGCCAAAGCGCCTGCTTCATCCCTTTTTGTGCAACTATAAGGCATGCAGTAAATGAATACAAGAATTCATGATTATCCACTTGCAGCATAAAGTGGCAACGATAATCTTCGAGGCACCGTAGCAGTTTTCTCCTTTATACGAATCAGTAAAACACATGAAGAGGTTTTGTGTCACGGCGTTTTACTAAGCTCACAAGCTGGAATCAAAACTATGCACGACCGGATGGCAGTCAGAAGAAATGTGTGTGGATATGGGACTAAAAATAGTGTTTATCACGAATTACACTAGAATCTTTAAGCGTGGGGAATGATGCCAACCTTTTTCTGATACTTGTTCGTCCAAACGTTACTGCAGGCGAACAAACCAGCACTCATTTAATGTGATTACGCAGTGCATAGCTGCTTTGGAAAGTAAACAGAACAAAGGGTAGGCAATAAAGAAGTTTAGACGCTGGCAACCATGCCAAGTGGGAACCTCAGTTTGTCATCCTACCAACGAGGTAGTGCCTTGTCTGTCCGGATTGGTACATGCATAATTGACGGTAGTGGAAAGCCGAGGCTGCTGGCTCGCTTCATCACATTGTTCTTATCTGCTCTCTGCTTCACTTTACCATTCTTCACATTCATCCGACTCCTCTCCCATCATTTTTTGCATTTTTTAGAGCCGTGCTATTTCTCACCACGTTATACCGCATTGATTGGCGCTGTTTTCACTTGCATAGCTTGAAATCATATTGTTATGGTATATTAGGTAGTGCTGGTTAAAACGGCAGTAAGTTTAGTGATAGCAGTAAATTCTGTAATGTTGGTGGTGTTGACGATATTATCTGGAGCAACATAAGTGTATCTGCATGAAAATTTTGCAGAATGCATATGCACGAGTTAAAACTGGAATTCAAAGTGCAAAGCTGACACCACTGTTATTATTTTTAGCACTTTTTGCTTTGCGAATTCAAACACGTTGATATGCTGTAAGGGGATCCGTTGGAAGACGCAAAAAAGACATCTAGCATTAGGGTTAAGGTACTCAAGGGTAGATGTGTCATGTGTGGTTAACAGAGCATAGCTGTTTTTATTTCCAAAAGTATTGCTCACTGTCGTGTACTGCATCTGGCTGGCCCGCAAAAATAAGGCAGTTAAGTACTACAAGTTAGATGGCTTGACGACGCTTAATTAAGCAAAAGGACGCATGAAACTCTTTAAACTACAACGTTATGTTTTCATATGCTTCCATCAATCTGCTATAACCGTCACACGTGATTTCAATTCTGTTCGTCATAAGCCACCCATCCACACAACCAACAATTCAGATCCTCTTAGCTCTCAGGGCCGCCATAAATATTGGCATACTGACGTAAGGCAAAAGAGCTAAGACTTGGCAGCATCAAATGCGGGAACGGGAGGGGGTAGAGAGCAAAGGAGTTAAGAAGAACAATGAAGGTGCCCTAGAAGTAGGCTGGTGGTTGTCTAAGACTAACTCAGCATGCGAAGCTAAGTACTAGTGCACTCGTCACCTTAGAAATTACCTCAACTACTCCATGCTGCAACCATGCAGTATCTTGTAGCCATCGCCAGGTGAATCAAACAAAGATGATTGCATTGTACAATGAGGTGTTGCATGTGGTTCTAAACTGGGCCGATACAGTGTTCTCAAGATATCCACCACAATCTCTTTGTCCGTCAATCCTCTGACGACGACTCTTCCTAGTTACCAAGGGCTTTGGGGGTAGGTTTCTCATGTTTGTAGGCACAGACTGTGTTAATGGCAGTGAAGCTTATTCAGCTTGATGGCCTCAACTAACGCCTCGCAGATGAGTTCATCCATCCTCTTCAAAGCAGAGGCAGGATATCATAAACGGCTTAATTCGAGAGAGCAAAAATGGAATCAATTGACTAGTGCCATCGCAGTCTACGGGTATAACACAAGGAACTTATTTAATCTTTAAGGAAAGTGTCTGGTTTAAATCAACCGTAAGTGGCTTCTAAGATTTTCAGACAAGATAGGGTATTACTGAGGGTTCAATGACAGGCACCAAGGATTTTTTTAACAATTACCTTAGCAAGTATGCCACATGCCCATGCTAATTTGTACTAAAAGTAGCAAAACGCGTCAATTTTGCTCATTTTATAATAACTGTTGCTGCACCAAAACACAGCTTGAGAAGATTCGTTAAGGTTAATGCAGTAGAATAAGCACAGGAAAATTTTCGCCCTAGGGCAAACAAATTAAGATTAGCTAAGCAACGACTTGCTTAGCCGACAATTTCAACACCGGTTTATGCCATGCTTAAACAACTAAACGGAATAAGGGCAGAAAACCATTAGCTTTGGTGCCTAATTTTAATATTCAGTTCCGTGGCGAAGGCCGCTTCTATTCGCTATCGGCACATATCTGCTCAAAATACTAGTCCTAAGACAGACTGCCTTCCCCTCTTCATTGATACACTAGATATCAAAATTTTGATTCCACCTTCGGCCCAGAGATTTACAACATCTATACCGAACCCTGAGGTCGTTCATTTAGGTAGCACAGTCTATACACAGTTGCACATGATTGTGTTTTAGCTTCTGGTGTAGAAAACATCTCGGTAAACCCTTCGGGAGCGATCACTGGTGCTTCATGCTTGAGTTCAGCAGAAACTCTTCCCATCTCGTTTTATTATTTGGGAGACACCAGCAGAATTATCGATCTTCGAAGGTTTCGGAAACAAAATCACGTCTAATTAAAGTTGGTCAACCATTAGAGAACACATTTGTTCTGTAAAATCACCACCACATATCAACCCAGTCTTATATAATATTGGTTGCTAGCATATCTTGCTGCAATGCGAGCACGGACGTCAGATCCATATGCTATTTTAGCTGTTGGATGAGTTCTTGTAAATTCAGCCTCATATTCTTAGGATATTCTCTTTGCCTCAGTTTCGTCAGTCATCGTCCTCAAAAACGTCATTCAGTTCCCTATAAACAATCTCAACGTGTCTGCTGTCGGTTACCATTCGGCCAGTAGCATGGCATCTGTTTGCACAAGTAAGCCAAGCTTAAAACAATTTCCGCCAGACAGTATTTCCTGCAGTTTAGCGACTAAACTGCACATATGCGAGGTCTTGTGCTTGAGCGACTAGTGATATATGAAGGGGTAGCTTGGAAATTAAGTTAAAATTTGTAATAAGCGTAAAAACTTGCCAGTTAGTGATGAGTTTTATTTGAAAGCGTAAACCTTGCTCTTCTACAATGTGCACCACTAAAAAGGGCATTTACCAAAGGAATTCACTGCATTCGCTCATTTGCTGCTTATATAAGCAAACCTACACTTGTGCAGCTCTATTAGTCTTTGCTTTTGCTTTGAACTTCTGCTACCATTGAGTGCATTAATCAGTGGGCACAAAACACTGAATTGAGGTACTAACTTCCTTATTATCTTAAAGTTCAAATGAACGGTTTTAACATGGGCGACATCCACTCGACCACCTATCGGTGAGTAAGGTTTCCACCGTGTACGTGTGGTCCGCGTTGCTAGATCAGTTTGTCAGAAGCGAGTTGCGCATATTTGCAAAGAAGTACTTGCAAGTTTTATTGCTTTGCTCCTTTTGCTTTATCAGCAGGCAGTGGCTGCTATTTTTGCGATTTTGCAAATTTTCTTGCACTGAGCCATTAAAAAAACCTTTCCAAAGCAGAATTCTGTGTCATATGAGTGCTAACACTCGAGACTAGCAAAAATCACTTGCATTGAGGCAAAACGTCAGCGTTGTCTCACTAAGTGCACAGCTGCGAACCACTCAGTAGATAAGGGCTTTTAGGTTAGGTGTTGAAAAAACCATTCATCCTTCAATTTTACATTCAGCGTGTTTGATTTTGTGTGGTTAGGCCTATGACAGTTAGAATTATAAACTTTCCCCTTTTTAATTCCCTCGAGCAAATGAAACGACGAATTTTGTTTTTTTATTCTCAAGCAATAGGAACTGGGCCTTTTTTAGAAAACCAGCTAATGGCAAGGTAAGTGTGTGCTGATCCTATTTAATTGTGTCACCACAGGAGACGCAAAAAGTCTAAGTCTGTAGACAAGAATTCGGAGGAGCGTGGTGAGGACCAACGCGCTTCCACATCTTTCGAAAACTCCCCTCTCCCCTACTTGGCTTTTGAAATTCCTCGGGAAGTGATAAGGGAAGTTAGCATTTCGGGCAGAGTGATTTCTTCCAGACAAGAATTTTCGCGAACTGAAATGCAACGAAATAAACTGGTGCAGAGCGAGGAAGAAGAGGCAGCGTATGCATTTAGGGAGGCTAGTTTACAGTGTCTATTTAACAGGATGTCAGCTGATTTGGAGATGATAAATGGTGACCTGGACGAGAAAGACGAAATGCTTGCATTATGTGGCTTAGTGCGGCCAAAAGTAAAAAAGATTTTGCAGAGGGGCATGAGGAGACTGGAGCAGTGTCAGCAGTCGGAAGGCAAAGGAGCATTAGAACGCCTTCGAAGGAGGAGTCAGACAGAGGTGTCGCAGAATGTAGCAGACAAGCGTAAAAATGACTTTGCACCAACGACAAAAATATAGCTTCAAACACTATATTGACATGAACGTTTATCCGATTTCAACGCAGCATTATAATCGTAAAAATAATCGCATTTCGCTACCTATATTTATTCTGCCTCGGACTCCTGTTTACGCCAAATTGTGCAAGGAATAATGGAAATGTTTAGTGTTGCTGGTTTTGTGTGCCTCTCTATGTACATTTACAAGCTCCAAGAGATGCCTCGGCTGTGATAGTATAAAGCCATTAGGTGTCAGACACTAAGCACTTGTGTGCGAAATGCTGCAAGAGTGCTCAACGTGATTAGTGCGTGAAAACAAAATTCTTGCAAAGTGTGCCATTATTAGCAAAGTAGAAGTCGAGCAAATGAAGCATAGTGCAAAAATAATGATCAAGTGGGTAATTAGGAAAAAATAAGGGCAGCGAAATAAAGAAAACAGGGAAATGCTGTGAGGCAAGTATATCTCGAGGCAAGGGTTTTCGTTCTTGCAAGCGAGAGATCTCTGTCTATGAACACTGCTGTGCTTGCTTGAATCTTTATCAATTCAACAGCCATACCCATGTGGACGTGACCTTGCCGCTAAGGAAGGGTAGATTTGGGCGAAACAATCGCTGCAGACAACCTTACCCCCCTGGAATCCTAAGGTTATTAGGCCATGTTTAAGAGCGTTCTTTGCATTAAGATGACTGAGTCCACAGCTAGCGGCGTGTGAAATGTGTGTACATAGTGAATGGGCAAAGGAAAAATCGTAGCATCAGGCAGATTGTTTGTGCCGAATGTGGATTAAAATATCGCATTCGCTTAGTTGTTGAAATTAAGCTCCTAACTAAACATTAATTTCTAAACCTAATGTGTCTCTTCTTAGCATGGATGTTTGCAAGCAGAAGCATAGTGACGAACAAATGTGAGTACATCAAGTGGACTAACCGAATGGCTCTACTCATTTTCCCGACTCATTTGGAGAGAAACTTGCCTTCCATTTTTCTGTGCTTTGACTTTCCATTTCTCTCCTTCTGTTATGTTTATTTTGCTTTTCATTACTGATGAAGTGGGTTAAAATTGGTTGCATTTTAGGTGGGCAAATCGATCACTGTGTACTCATGACCACAAAGTGACACAAAGGTAAGCGGTGTCTCTTATTCACGCACATCACATAAAGTAGGATCATGATCTCAAGGTGTATTATTGCATTCAAGACGTACCTCAACCAGTCGTGGCAGACTCATCGAGTTGCCTATTCTAAAGCGTCCACGATGGTAGCCACTAAAATATGAGCTTCTGGAAAGCTTAACAACTGTTTTCTGGCCTGATAGGCATCTCCGCTTCACTCCCTGTGGCGACATTTATTAATCTATTTTCACATACAGTAAGGAGTTAAACCATTTGCACTCGCCACTGCAGTGCAGAATTCCCTTTTCCTTGCTGACCACTTATCTCAAACTGCAGACACTGGCCACTTCGGTTGAGAAATAATTCACTCTCTCCTACCTAAATGCAAGACACCTGTGCTCATCATCCCTACTTTTCATTGAGAATGGACGGAGCACAAGTGATAATGATTTTAACCTACTCCCGTTGTGGCTGCCTGCGACAACCAATAAAACGTTGTAGTAGGACGGTCATGTTGTTCCAACATCGACTCAAGCGAATACTGTTCTTCCAGGTCCACATTTCGCCCACCTTCCTAATCACAAGATGAGGTCTCTGTCAGAGCTTTTCTGCTAATGACCGCATAAGTTGTGATTTGGCATGTGCTGCAGTGACTCGTGCCATCTGCTAGCGCAAAAGTGGCTCTGTTCCATCGAGGTGTTACCCTTAACATACAGCTTACAATGTGATTCAATGTGCACGTGCTGGTTATAAGACCAATTCCTGGATAAGCGGTACAATATTTTTTGCAATCTAGTCCTACCTCCACCAGTCAGGCATAGACCTTAGTGCGATCAGCAGAAACAAATGCAGAGGTACGAAAACTTTAAATGCGTGCTTGAAGCCTTGCAAGCTGTGCTTTTGCTCGATAGCATGGACATCGGTCTGTCCAAACTACTTTGGTCTGATACGCCCTCACTAAATACTGGAAGTGATGCGCTTACTAGTTGAATTTCGTTAAGATGTCAGCAAACATTATAAGCCACAAATAAGACAAAGAGTAAGAGTAAATTTTAACAGCAAAAAACCTCCGCCGTCATAATTTTGCGAATGAACCTGTTGGAAAACCTCGGACTGCCGAAATAAGTATCGCGAATTGAATGTCAGTTGAAGCTCAAACCTCATAATTAATCAAAGGATTTTGATTAGGCGGAATAATCTCCAATTTTTAAGAAGCAAGCTATGAACGATGTAAAGTTCTTCGGAGAACGCTAATCTCTCATTAGCAAAATTTCAAAAGCAGTATCAGAGACGACGTGTTAGGCTTCTTGACACTCTGGAGCACACGTCTTGAAACGCCCGCAATTAGCTATTTGAGTACCTTTTGAAGAATCAATTTATCACCAAAATTAACTCACTATTTTTGAGTCAGCATCGAGATCGCAGAACTGGGAAACTCATTTTAAATGATGCTTACAATGAACAACTAGGCGGCGATCGTATTGCCACCTTCTTCAAGCCCTAGCCACAAATGATTACACAAGCATAGACAAACGATACTTTAAAGCGCTTTACATGATTGCCCTTTGGCGATGATTAACTCAAATTTTAAAGATGGTGGCTCTTTCATGTCATTTGATTCATACACAGCATTAGCATTCAACTCTCAACCACCGGATGTCATTCAAAGTCAAAATTGCCACATCGCCATGGGTTGATTGACGCCTTGATTATCGTGGCTCATTGTCGTTCACCTGACTAAGCCTATCTGACAACCTCTTCATAATTAAATAAGCTACAAATCAAAGCAGCTCTGCATGACGCCTGTAATGCAGCATGCAAAAATTGAAGCGCCCCATCGATATCCTCTTCTCGTTTATACCCACCTCCGATCTGCTACACAGCCCTCGATCCATGCTAATTTTAGTCCAGTTCCTCAGTAGCCTATCTACGCATGTCTCCACAAGATAATTTGACCCATCACATCCTCAAGAGAAGACTTGGAGCGCTGCACCTCTTAACCTCTCCAAAGCAAAACACAAGCATATCGCTATCATTTAAGTTGCGCTCAGAAAGTGGAGGGCGTTGGTGTAAGTTTTGATTAAAACGAAGCAAAACCTGAGCTATTTTTTGCAATATGCATGTAAAAAAACAGCAGTTGGAACGATGGACTCATTTCGCGCAGTTATTTATCGAAAAGACAAAATTAATGTCTTCTCATTTCAACCTACCGCGTGTAATTGATGAATTAGCGTAAATAACAAGCCAAAACGATGATTTAGGGGTTGGAGAAGGGAAGACAAATAAGTGCTCTGCAATGCAAAATTAAACAAGAGCATGATTACATTGTGATATTTTTATTTGATGTATGGGAAACCGTTCCCTTAATATTAAACGACTATTTATAGTTCAGGCATCCATTACAAAGTAATTTGGAGCATTTACATCTTGGCTGAATTATTTAATAGGTGCTGTTGTAAATGTTCACTCAGCTGAGGATTCTTTCATTCGCGACCTTGATCCTATTCGATGCCCAATGCAGAATTACTGAGTGATGTGTTACCGTGCGTATTGGTGACGTGGATCGGCTTAAATAAAAATCGCAGAGTGCTCGAAAGGATGAATTATGTGCGAAAATTAAAGGTGCTGTCATAAATTGAGCAACTGAATCCCTGTTTTGCATCTACACCTCTGTTAGAGTGTGTTGAGGAATTTTAACAAAAAACAACCTGATCGAAGCCAGTCTGAAGTTGCTTTGTGAGAAAGGAAATAAAAACAGAGGAAATGGACAAAAATTCTGAAGCATTTGCCAATGGTAGTAACCTGTGCTGCTTATTCTGAATTCTTTTTAGCAAGGCTATTTCTGATAAGGTCAATGAGTCGCTCACAAATTTATCTCCGATGCATTTCGCTCAATTAGCAGAGGGATTGAGTTCCCATTTCATTTACACAAGAATGCTTCGCTTCTCACCCACACTCCCTTAATGTTTGTATTCCCCTCCATTCCGCACATCCTCCTGCCAAACTTTCCAGTTGCGCCCTTTTAACAAAGTTCTCTCATTGCTCCACTTCTCCAAAATCGCATCAAGCATTGATTAAGTGATTGATGGATTCACGCTAAAGACCTTCGGGAGGATAACTTCAACCAGCCCAAACCAGACCGCATTTTACCAACGGCCAAGTCTTCTTTAAGTATAGTTCGGATTAAGTGCATTGCCTTTAGCAATTTCACCGTTTTCGCTTCTGGCAATTTGATGTATCTAGGTGCCTCGCACCAGCTACCTCTCATTCCTGCGCCATTTATCTCTTTGAGGGCTAAGTTGAGCATGTCACCTCTAACATTCTATTTTGCCTAAATCCCTATTTATCCCTCATTGCTAATGCCCTCCTTTGCTCTTCTAGGCGGCTACACTATCTGGCGCCATGCAGTGGAGAAGAAGAGGAAATCTCCTTCTTATTCCACCTTTACCCTTTGCATCATGTGGGTCGGTGTCTGATTGTCTAGACTTATGTGTGCGTGTGTGTGTGTCAGTGTACTTTTTTTACTTGCGCCTTGTAGAGTCGCATTAATTGGTGTCGTGCGGGAAAGAATAAGACGATGCGAGTGTGTGGATGTGTGTGAATTGCCTGACGTTCTAGATGACTGGATGAGCAGTCCTATCCCACGCGTGCTGGATGTGGGCAGATCATCTTACGTGTCGTTAGGATACCAAGTTGTCTCTGCGGGCGCAAAACAAGAAAATATGTCAAGCGAAACAAAACAAACAGTTACATTCCTCTGGCATTCAATACCTCAAGGCTGATTACTCTCACGCAGCCTCACGCTTGATATCAGACCGAGACGAAGGAAGGCGATTTTGTTAGCAATGCTCGTATTTCGAGCATCGAATGATATCCTGCTTGATATGGTAGGAAAGGAAGCCCTTTCGTTACCTCCTCCAGACGACAGTTGTGGTGTCGCCAGAAAACCTGCGTGTCAGCCCAATCTTCACGCCACCCAACTCTGTTTCGTCTCTTAGCAACGACTTAGGCACTTACTCCTTTCTCCTTTACCGCCTGACACAATTGAGGAAGTCGCATGCATATTGCACTGGTATTGCTGAGCTCAGTTCTGAGTTAACACTGTTGAATGGCTCGTAACATCCCTCGGAACGAGATATTCCAGTCTAATTAGAAGCTCTTAGGTACTGATGTCGTTATATTATGATACGTTGACTAATGGCTTGTTTTGGATTATGATTTAGTGCATTGCGTCCCAATTTTACTTTAATTTTTCACTGTGGATGCAGATGAGTGGGAATTAGGCTATTGCGCTCAGAGGAAATGTGGAAGGTTACCTATGGGATTAATGGGATCCGTTTTTACTCACGGACGAAAGACCTGTTACTTAAAGGCAATCTTTGATGTCGTTGAAAGCAAAAAAAACTGCGATGTCAGGCTTTACAGCTTGTGGTCCTTTCATGCTGAGAAAGAAAAGCGTTTTGAATGCATACGCATAAGCATCCAAATGACCGCGTAGATGCAACGGACTAGCTGTCCCTATAATTCAAAAATTTCTTGTGTCTAGGCGCATTTGCAGGGTGCTAGCCTATGGAATAATAATTTTGACTGCAGAGTAAAGCATTCGCCTCTACTGTATCTCTTGCTAAAGCAATTATTGCTGCTCGAAACTCCTCTTCCTTCACATAACAAAGTAAAACGCAAAGCATCCTTAAGATCACACTACCTTTCAACTGGGATTTCGCACAGATTTCAAAGGACTTTTTACAATGAAAGACTCAGCTATTTAAATCAAACGTAGGATCAGAAGTGGCCATTGATTGATTTCACTTAGTTTAGTCCAAGCATCGAGGTAGCCGTCAGGAATAGCCTTACATTCTCTTGGCGATCACGTCGTAACCTGCCCATTCCGATGGGTCGGACCAGTTGATAAAGTTATCCTCTTTGCGTCTGACACACAGTTCCCAATTCGTTAATACAGCAGACTATTGTGAACGCCACCAATTTGTCAACGAATCTTGCGAATTACTCCATCTCACTTGACTTGCCCTTCTTTGCATTAACAGCGAGTGCGATGACTAGTGTTTGGCTCTTAGCTCATAATCAAAGAATAGAAAGTGATACAATCAGAATTCTTGGGCTTTTCGTCGTTGGCTGCATCTGCATTTCTTAGGATAAGGTAACCTAAGCCACTATCGTGGCAATCTCCAATGATGATAAGATTACTTCTCCTAGCAAATCGTACGCTCATTGGATACCTGCTCAGAGGAATGTCCTTGCCAGCTTCTACACACGGTGATTCCAACATCCAAATGCACTCACAATACGACATTTATTAATGTTAAAGAACGGCAGAAGACGAAATCGTATTGTTTTTCGAGCTTAATCCTGAGGCAACGCGGATAGTAGCAGTCGACTAGAGTCAGTCTGCTGTGTATAGTATCAAATGGCGTCAAAAGCCCTTTCAAATGATTTGTGTGGGGAGTGGAAATAGCAGCTGACACAGACGTCTGTCGAGCAGGGTACACTGCCTAATGTGCTGAGACATGACGGTGGAGAACCGTCGAGTGGGGAGAATCGACTTTTAGTTTGGAAGGGTAAACAAATGTTTACCAAGTCTGGAACATCGAGGCATTCGCATATTCTCAATGGCAATTCAAATGAGCGTTCTGTGATCTTTCGATCGTTGTCTTCTTGTGCCTGAATTTGTAAAAATGCATTGGATCTTGGGTGGCGTGATAAACGCCTGTGGAAAATGTAACAGCGAAATAGAAAAGAACTTGTAGTTAGAGAGGCATAAACATAAGCGTACAAGGGAAACAGGTAGAATCTACTGGGGACTACCATTGTTAGGAGATCTTAGCAGAGGCTGACAGCGTGGCAGAAAGGTCGAGGTTTGCATAGGTTGCACCTCGGGTCAGAGATTAGAATCACCTCGCCTTGATGCCAGCGCATTTATCCTCTTCGTGCTGTCCAATGTAAATTGTGACAAGTCCGTATTGTTTAACAACAAAATGAGGCGACTGAAAAAAGTGTAATCTTCAATGTATTGACACAACTTGATGCAAAGGAGGCGCAGCTACGGTGCCCTTTTACTAGCCGTAGTCGCGCACATGACCTGATAAACAATCAGCAATCAGGTCGACGTTGCCCGATTGCTCTCTCATTATCCTTTAAATTATCGTGGCATAGGTGCGACGTTGATTTTAGCGTAAGTCTGTTTTGGCCATGTATATCTGATTAATTTTTGGGATTTCGTCAACACAGCCACATTTCTTGAGAAGGGCTTTGATAGCGTTACGCAAATTCCGGATGGTGTTATCCTTCCACACATTTATTGCAAACATTTCATTCCTGTCGATGTGCATGGTAGGCGCGTCCACATGACGCGTAGGTTGGTCAGCAGGCAGGCGGTGGTGGTTTCATTCCGTCTTAGTTTTAAAATTATTACGGGGTAATTTGTGGCATTGTACCCAAAACTGATATAACGGCAACGTTCCTTTAAGCATCACACGCGACTTACTGGACATATGATATCCTAGTAGCATTAAGGTAGCTGCTTGTTCAGACGGAGTAAGGGGGTGCGGTGCAAGGAGAATCAGTAGCTCTAACCAATGGTGAAAACGCAGAATTTATGGCAGAGGTCTCGAATAAAACATGAAAGAATACATATTCAAGCAATACTTGAGTCGGAGAGATTAGATTAGGCACCAATGACCTGCCTTAACTAGCCTCTATCGAAGTTGATTGCAACCAGCCCTTCCTGCCGCGGGAAATAAAAACAATTTCCTTCCGTTTCACCATCCACCCATTCTGGGTCAATTGATGATGGATTGTGCTCTAGTTTAATATAAGTTTCATTTTAATGCACTTGCGTGACATTGTTTATCACAGATGTTTACGCGTATTACGGTATCGTCTCAAGGACCGCCTATTCAACTCTCGACACATTTTCCATTTTATTCAGTGTGAGTTGTCCATCACGTCAAACGTGGATAATTGAAGTTTGGGGTTTGACTTGAATACTCTTAGGCAATTTAACCACTCGCATTTGAAACGAAGAACAGAGGATGTTGAAGTATGACTGGAATTCACACAATGCGAAGTGTTGCATTTGAATACAAATATCGGCGTCCCTGTCTGTGGGCAAGGTGATGGGTTACCCCCTCAGCTCTTGGGTTATGGCATTCATAATTCTCCTTATTTGAATCAACGGAGAGAAGTTAAATGAGCATCAGTTGAGGATTGATTTGAGAAGGCACAAATCTACTGCTCAGAGACGGATGCAATGCGTTGGTAGCTGGCCCTAATGCGCGTCTTTTGCCGCAGCTCATGGGATTTGTCGGTCGTTGGGCCAGTTAACAAGCAAATGTAAATGTTGTTAATTTTGCCCATCGTGCATGAAAGCAGTGTGTAACATGTTGATGGACTTTGTGGCATGACAACCATTATCCGCTATCAGTAAAATGATGACGAAGTGTTGCACAAGTAGAGACCACTGCGCCTGAATTCGTGCGATTCCCGTCTGTTTCGATCTCTACAAGAGGTGCGCATTGAGATGCGTCGCCTCCCTAATGGTGCCCTCGTGTTGGATGCCCTTTTGGCATTCGTGCACTTATCTCTTCACACCACGAGGTGACCACTGCTAGTCGAACGAAGGAGAAGAGCAACAACTGAATAAAATATGTCAAACGGAATAAGGCATGTAGACTGCAGGCGCATTATCGAAGATTAGAAATGTGTTTTATTCTTAAGAGTAGCATCATAAATAGCGTCAGCGACACATTTGGCGATACCGCAAAGATATGCTTAGACTATTTTACTAACATTTATAAGCAGCTATTTTGACTAGTTCCGGTGTGCTTTTCACCGAATGCATCCCTCCCTTAATTCTTAAAATCTACCCTCCGTTAAGGGAGAGCATGCTTCACTGCTATTCCTCTAGTGATTGGTACCACCTCCTGCCTTCCCCATTAAATGCATCTCAACATTTCTCTCGTTAGTGAGACCTATCCTACGTCAAAAACACAAGGGGCTTAGCAGCAAATGAGCTAATCCACCTCACCCCTTTGCATTTGTCAAATGACCCTGATCATGTTATCAGGTCGACGTGACCCACTGTTGCCTAACGCGTGCATTGTTCAACGAAGTTAACGCAATGGAAACAGAATTTGCTACGAGTTTGCTAGTTCCGCCAATTGTAAGGGTAGCAAATATGTATTCCTTACTCACAATGTGTCAGGCCACTATTATTGTGGATCACACCCTACTCTTGGATGAACTCACTAAGATATGTGGTGGTGGAGATTCAGATACTGGGTGAAATTGGAGAGCTTGCTTTGATTTTATGCAGGCAACACTCCACCTAGCCCACATGCTGACGTCATTTGTGTAGCCATGCTTTCTGCAGCTTCGGTTTCTGTGCCTCTAGTCACTGTATCGCCAAAGTTGGTCAATGCGCTGCATATTTTGAGGCTACGGAAATGGCTATTATCATGTCAGCATTGGGAATGAACGTCAACAGAATGTGGTCACATTTAGCCGGGTGAACACGAGGTAATCTAGACATTTGCTTGCACGATTTGACATGGAAACGAGTGCGAAGAGAAAAAAGCAATGTACCTCGCCATTGGGCACAAGTTCCCGAGTTAATAAGGTTGCACAAGCAGATTGGAGAGAGAACAGGACGTCACATTGCGTCTACTTCATTTTATGCGTATGTCTTGGGACCAATCAGATTTCAAGTGCAAAGGTAACGCTTCGGCCGGATCAGGCACATGTTTGGCTGCAGTTGTGGCAGAACATATGCATGCTGTGCCGCTATGAAAATAACTTGCTCCTAAAAAGGCTAATTGCTCAAAAGGTATGGACATGTGGATGGGTACCTTGAAGTTGGAATTCCACAGACCTGGTCGTAGAGACTGCCATCATGGTGATAGTAGAGAGTAAAATTATGAATAGGTGATTGAGTAGATCATTTAAAATGAATCAGCTTTGAAACCAAATGACTGAATTTTTTGTCAGTTTACAACTGGTGAGTTTCTCTGTGGAGAGGTTGTTGAATGTTTCTCACGTGAAGTCACTCACATGAATTTTGACACATAAATCAAATCAATCCACAACACCACCACGCTACTTCAAAAATTCAACATGATCGCGACTGTTTTCGACTCATTTGATACTGTTTTGCATTAAACATGCACTTGCCAACTCCATAATTGCCACATTTTGCAAAAGTCAGGATTCCATCGTAAGGATATCCTCAACTTCCTTGCAGATCAACAGCGGACTTACAACGTTTTGAAGTCGAATGCATTTAGTTCTCGTCTTCACGTTGTGCCCAACGCTGTGTGTAGACTTGTCATCCACAGGATAGACTAGAAAGTTACACAACCCAGCAGCAGATATGGTGGCTGTCAGTATTTTACATGAATAAATATACTTTTTGTAGGTTTTTGCTAAAAGATCACTAGGACGAATGCTCCATTTTACCTAGACAACTCCTCACTGCTGCTTAATAAAAGGAGAACATAAAGTTGACAATAATAGTGCATCTAGCAAAGCGTGTATCCTCTTTTTGTCTTCAGCTTCACCAAATGTGTGTGTGTGTCGGTAATCACGAAGTCGAATTTAGAAACATCTCCCTTCAGCTGTAAGCCTCTGATTAGTTAGTAGCAGTGGGTAGATTGGACGTGTTTGTTTTAGGAATCATGGACTATCGTAAGTTCATTCTCATGTTAGCAGAAGTCCAAATAGCTGGCTGTTATGCATTTACAATGATTCTAGGCACTAGCCATGGAATAGTGCCCACACTAAACCAAATTACATTTAGATTCTGGCTTAATAGCGATCAAGTCGCAAAACTCTGGTCGCGCTCTTGTTTTATTAAGAGATTGGACTCCATCTGCGCCTAACTATGCTGCAACCTATAGAGTTTGCACCTAGGTTTTTGTGTATTATTTAACAAACTTGAAGATGGACATGAGGTTGTTCCTTACTGCCATATGCTGTTACAGTAGCAACCATCTGTAGACTCAGCCTTCTCATTATCAAGGTTCCACTAGAGCGCTACACTTACATGAGCACGGTGCCTCTTTGTTAGCCTCAACCCAACTAAAGATCTTAGTCACATTTGAATGAAACGGACGTGCCAGGGTATGAAGCTCTGGTTTGTAAGTTAACTATTAATGGTCATATTCTCTAGCAGTTACTTCAGAACCCATAATTTAGCTGGAGAAACAGACTTTGATCTTATAAATATTTTTGATACGTACAAATAGCTTTGTGAGATCTTAAATTCTCAATAATTTCAGGTCTGTGTCCATGGAATAATAAGGGAATATCATGAATTTGAGACGCGCATAAGCTGAAAGCGAAAACTCACTTTCCAACGGTCACCCATCCAACCACCTATTCACACACGCCCGCACGCAAGCACGTGCATTCACCCTCACGTACACACACAAGGTCAGCACAGAGACAGCTGATAGTGTCCTTTTCCTGGCCGTAATGAGTCGACGACCTTAAGCGCATTTGCGTTATTAAACACTGATGGCCAAGTCGTGTGGCTTCAACCCTTTGGAGTCAGCGTTGTGTATGGTTTTCGTAAGGTTCGCTCCACACTGTTTCACCTTTGACTATATTTTTTTAATTTTCTAGAGCACACTTAATGAGCAAATCCCAATATTCGTTTCAGCATGGGTACAAAATTTGGCAGATTCTTCTTGTATTCATGCGTCGAGTTATGCCAAATGTGCTGTTCTTTCCATTTTACTGTTCAGTGTGCTTTGGGATCGAACAATATATAAGCCTTTTCAAAGTATCACAACTGGTATTTGTTATGCAGGTGCGACTTTCAAATGCTGTTGAATGCCGAATCCTAAGGACTGTAAATTGTAAACGTACTTCCAATGATGTTCGGCATGTTAAGTGAAAGTGGTTGTGGTCACTAATGGATACTATCATTTGAGTCGGACTATCTGCACGCGGATGAATATTTGCGACACTGGGTACTACTAAAAAAATGGAGGCGTCACAGATGCGTGACAATGGTAGGAAGCACATTATACGTGGCTACAATTTATAACTCCGGTTAGCTGTGCACTGAACAATATGAGCTAACTGAATAAGATAATTAAATCAATGACAAATCTTTCAAATTCTAGCTTGTTATCTGCTCCTCCGTGATACCAGTGCTTCTTTCTGTAATGCGTTGAGGATTCGGCAAAGAAATTAAATGGACTCCTCAAATGAAATCCACGATGTTTTGCTGTGCCTGATTTGGTGCGCAGCAACTTGTAACAGTGGTTGCCGATTAGTCGAAACAGTACCTCTTATTCATTTTAACTTGGCGTACCCTTAATGGCAATATGAATGCCAAGCGAGGAATTAAAACTATCAAATAAATTATTTTTGTTGACGTGCTGGTTAAACAGGCTTGCCTCGTTAGCGAACCTTTGACTTTGCCGTACTCGGAAGACGGGGTCTCTTAGTCAACCTCATATTAAGGTGCTGCAATTGTAGTCAAAGTCCTCCACCGATGTGTCTCACCACCCTTTGAATTCGTTTGCCACTCGTGCTGAGGATTGCATAAGGTTAATTGCAAGTCTTTTGTTTAGTCCCAAATCTGCAGTAAAATGAATACGGCATGCCCAGCTGATAAGTTACGCTGCCTCCTCTTCTGGCCTAGCTCAGCTGATGCGTTGCATATCACCTAACTTGACCTTTAGCTCCGACAACGATTATTTGGTGTGGAATGTTATTTAGCTCACAGATCATCAAATAAAAATACATTAGATTCCTGAGGCACTTCCCACTTCAACTAATCATTTCTGTTTGTTTTAAAGTTCTCCTACCAGGTACGAAACGTTGCCCGCGACCTTGCACTTATAAAGTGAACTTGGTGTGTGAGATGAAGAATTACTTGAGTAGACTTGCCTGCGCGTGGCCTGATTAGCCACACTTTGCTGCAGTTTAGTGCTTTCTACTTCCAAGTTGCCATTCTTTAGAAAGTGCGAACTTTTTAATTTTTTGATATCATAAGAACAACGATGTTTCAAATGAGGCTTCAGAAGTGGTGCGAAATGTCAGCTTCTTTTTGTATTTAATGTTTAACTTCCAAATTTGTAGATTTTCGAATTTCGCATCGCTTGGATATTGTTATTCGTTTGATGAACATCGAAGACAATGAACTCAGTGTAGGTCTTATGCAGATAAATTACGAAGGAAATATTGTACTCTCTCAGTATAAAGAAAATCGCGAGTCGTAGACTAACAAAGTGGGAATTACTTGGTTTAAGATGTGATCTAATTTATGTCCTGCTAATTTGCATATTCACAGTCCCTACGTAGCACCATTACCATGATTGCAGTCCCCACGACCAGGTTTGCGGAACCCAGACTTCAAGGTGGAAACCTTTGAAGGCAACTAGCGCAATACATTTCGCCACACTTTGTTGTGGTTCGTGATTTACTAAAGCCACACGAGAAACGGCGCATCTACCAAGGCTTCAGAATTCTAGGAAAGCTGAAGCTTCTCTTCGTGATTCTTGTTTAGTTTTCCAAAATGTGGATCTTTAACTATGCAGTTTTGTGTGCCAAATTAGAGCATCAGCAGGCAGAAGGCCGGGAAGCTTAAATCAGTGAAGAGTCTTCCACTTATATCCTGTAATGCTTTGGTAAATCTACATTTCTTACCGCGTTTTTAATCATGACTTGAGGAGAGCATCGCGTAAGGACCCGCCAGCACAACTAGTTCTTGCTTCCCACTCTAATAATAAGGATGAAAAATAAACGCTGATAATAGTGCAGTTCAGACACTAAACCCGTCAACAGTCACATACGCGTGACGCCTCGACATCTTCATCACCATTTCCAAATCAAATGTGTTTTTAATAACTTAGGGTAGCTGTAGTCTACCCTAATGCAGGTGCCACCTACCTAGCATCCATCAATCATTTGTTCACTCATTTAACCACTTACCTAAGCTCCTCATAAAAAGCGTTTGTTGCCAGTTGCCCTGTGTGCTGCTATGGCTGGGTCATTAACATTAGCCAGCCCCTTGTCACAAATATCCACATTACAAACAATTCAGCTGTGCGTAACTTCCTCAAAAGTATGCTAAAATGACAATGCATGAGTTACTCTTGTAGGGTGATGAGGAAAGCACGGGTTTGGCAGCTAGTCGTAGGCTCCACCTGATGTCGGATTCTCTTCGATGCTGATCGGCAATTTCTTTAGTAAATAGGCTAAGGACTGCAGAAGTTACTACCTGTGATAAGAAGGCCTATCATTCTGAACCATCAATCAATTCAAGCTGATTCCTTTTCTCAAGACAACGCATTCGGATTTACTTCTACCTGTGCCAAGGACGCATTTCCGAAGCCCTTGTGGAGGTCAATAGAGTGACCAATATAACCATACGCGTGCACAAGCTAAGAATAAGGAAAAAGTGCAAAGCGAATTTCTTCATCTGCCATTTCTTAACAAGTTTTCGCGCATTTCTTGATGTTACCTGGCAACCCACTCTGCACTAACGTTTTCGTGGCAACCTTTATTGACCAGAGCCAAAGAGAGGAAGCTCAGCAAAGCCCCACTTGGTTACAGACCTTCGCTTTAACCTCATGAAATGACTAAAATCTTAAATTCTTTGAGCTCAGCGGCATTCTGGATGCACTTTTGAGGTGTAAAAGGGTCGCATTGAACTTGGCCTCAGATTCAGTTGGAATGGTTCGACTGCTCTCAAACTGTGAACCAATTAATAAAGCAAGTGTATTCATCCCCATAAAAAACACGTAAGCGAATAGAAATAAAATCTGCTACCTTTTGTCATAACTTTAAAATACTTGAAACCATCGGGATTAGCAGAAGTCACTGTGCAGTTAAAAGGAACTTAGGCTAATAGGCATGATGTACCTACGGTAGTGATATTCTCTTTTTGTTAAGATGTTTCTTAACCACAATAAAAGTACTGTTGCGTTTCCGTCCAGACCGTCCTGAAAACAGAAGTAGACACAGAAAGGAACTGATGCTACTAGCGTAGCTTAAAGGCTGTACTAATCTGGAAATTCAATATGGGCATATTAGGTATCATTAAATAATACAAGGAGTCGAACAAGCGACAAAGCATTAAAATTGTAAGTAAAACTGAAAAGTGGAAAGCAAATGGTGTATTTGGGATGTTAGATCATGCTGATGAAGCTCTCTACCTCCACCTTCCTTTTTACTTACGAACATGTCAAAGCAACCATGAATGAGAAAAGAGACGCTTAATTGTTCCTCTACACCTGTAATGCGAAATTTATTTGAACCGAATTCTTGCAAATAATCTTGTTTATTATCCAGTTGACAATTACTCGCTTACTTTAAAGTGCTAATCTACAGCAAGCATTTTTTTCGATCTCCGAATCTACCCACGCTCCATCCCTTCCTATCTTTGCTGCATTTTCATTCTTCCGTATGCATTTACTTCAATTCCTCTACAGCACCTCGCATCTATTACCCACACTACAAACACTCTATTACTTTCCAACTTTATTCTGCTACAGAAAATTTATTGTTGCGCTTTCGTTTCATGACATTGTGAGATTCTTGAGGCCATCGACACCATCTTAGATAATTTACACGATTTAGTTTGCAGGTGATCTTCGAAGTAATAGCACTGCTTAGCTCCATTTGCACGCCCTCAGATTATACAGCAATACGATGCCATGCATTTATTTTAGGCATAATCTGCCAAAAGCAACCAGTATCAGGTCAAAGAGTAAATTATTTTATTCAAACTTTCCTGCCTACTCTTATAACATGAATTTTTGGAATCTAAAAGGCAGCTATTAATTCTGCAACTAGCGCCCACATCATCTCACAATTATCCTGACAAGCAGTTAATGCGAGTCCAGCCTTATGGAAAGGGAGTTCAGTTTATTTCCAATCCGACAGCCTTATCATTTACCTGCGGCACAATATGCATCAAACGACTTTACTGGGTTAAAAGGCTAGAATCATTAGTTAAAAGAGAGAGGTTACACTGCTCTGCTGACAAGGCAATTAAAAGGCCGGTAGACTAAAGTGACATATGACAAAAACAAGATACGAAGGACTGTAGGCACACTAACAGATGTCACTAAAAGCTATTCAAATGCATGACCTCCTAGCACAACTCTCACCTCACCTTGCCATTTCATTCAGCACATCATTCAAGTCCACTCACATGAACAGTGGTGGTACTAGCAATCACATCTGCTTAAATATACCGCGTACTGAATTGACATGACAGCATTTTGGATCGCCCGCGGAGTAAAAGATACCGCAAACCTACTTAATCTGCATCTAGCCCCTTCGCCCTCCCACCATCTTGGCATGTATACCCCGTACAAAGTTGTTGACTGGGTCTTGTCCTTTTTTCTTAAGCACAACCTTTCCTCCTCGCACTTACTCACCCAACTACCCATAACCTACACATCCTCTATGTGGTAATGATTAAATGCGCGTTTAAAAATGGGGTTGGAGAACAAAATGGAGACTGTATTTTGAAACGCACCAATCAACTGCGCCAACAATTAGCTTCCACTTAACAAAATAAAACAATTGATGCCTGCTGGAGCATAATATACCGTAGGTGTCGCTTGATCATACAGATCGACTGTGGCTGAACACTGAACACACCTGAACACACATACCTACCGCAACTCCTTCAGTTTTTCCTTTTCCAAAGATGAAAGGAGACAGCATAATTGGGAGAATACACAGACGTGTACTTAGCATACTAGCAACCGACCCCGCGAAGTGCAACGATGAGGCGAATAAGTGCCCTATTACCACAAATCGTCATTCAACAAAGCATCGGCGCATTACATGGCCGCCTTCGCTTCGTCTAGCACCGCCCGCCGTGCTCTCCTCGGTAAGGGCACCATGTTGTCAGTCCTCATCCCCATCGTGTAGGCAAATTCCATATGGGATTGGACAATGTGTTAGTTATCACGTATGTCTACGACCAGTAGATGAAATGCTGGCCTAAAAGTGAAACGTCAAACTCCTATCAAATATCTGGCATCACGGTCGCAGCATTGACCTGCCACTCATCAACGCTGCCATAAATCCACGTCACTTAAAACAAAAAGAATGCAAACAAGTAGAGCAGGTGGACAATAGTTATCAGTGGGATAATGATTTTGGTGAAAGAGAAACGCAGTGAGAAAGACGAGGCCAATAAAGCAGTGCTTGTGCGCCACTGTGGTAATGGGGGATGGAGATGTCGATGAGATTGCTGACTACCCCGAGTTGGCGATTTTGGTGGTGGTACTGCAGTGAGACTCTCAAGGCGTTATGGACGTGTGTCAGCCACTGACATTGCCGCATTGCACTCATTTTCTGTGAGAAAAGCGGGGATTACGGTGACGTGGAGAGCATTGGCAAATGGAGTATGGAGGTAATAAATGAGAGTAGCATTAACGAAAATGAAATAACACACACAATAAGGCACCGAAGAGCAGTCATAAGCTCCGAAGCAAGGATAACAACCAAAAACCAATATAAAAAATATTGGAGTAAAGCATTATAAGCAAATCGTTATTTGCACACAAATAACATTCCGCAGACATCTTGCTAAACTCAGGAGAGAGATTGGCCAAACATTTGCACGTAACTCTCACGGCCTGCGTATCGGATGCAAGATCTTTTACTTTGTTCCTCATAGCAGAGCCTTTGGCCAAACTGACATCAAGAAAACCTCTGATCGCCTACATTAGTTGATCCACCACCAATTCAAACTGTAGGATTGGCAGAACATGTATTTGTTGCTCCTGTGTCTCCTTCACGCCTGTGTAGGATGATTTGCTGGCCGAGTCTCTGACTAAGAGAAGAGCTTGACGGGGACTGGCTTAGGCTACTTTGTTCGCTACACCATCGAAAATTTCATTGCCGTTTTCATAAATCCGTTCACTGGAGTACAAACAATTTTTATTTTTAAAAGACTGTTTTGTACGTGCTTGCGATGGGCTCCAGATGCTGTTGTTCACATTGAAACACTTGCTTGTGAAAGCTAGGTATTGCTGATGTCTTTGATCGACCTACTCGCCAGAATTGTGAACAATTAGAGGATGTTTGGAAGAAACTTCTTAAGAACGGTAAGATCAGTCAAGACCATTCTTCATTACTGAAATACCTGCTCATGAGAAGGTGCCATGACGTGTTTAAATAGTGTGCTGCCTCTTGTTCTTATTGTTCCTATTCGTTTGATTACATTCGTTCAAACTGCAAGTGAGTAACACCAGTTCTTGGTGTCGGAAAAGGGCCAAAGGTTTATACTAGATTTGATTGCTTAAATACTATCGGGTTATGACAAGCGCCAATCAGATGCTGTATTGTTTCTGACTATATAAGCGAAATTGGTACCAAGCTTGCGTATTATTGGAGAGCTAAGATCTTGGGTTGCAGTGTTGAGTGCTGCAATGAATAATGAGCATTAGGAGAAGTTTTACAGTTGCTTCTTTTTTGTCGAGGAATTAATACAAACGATAAAATTCCATTATAACTCCTTTTTTGAGTTGGCCAACAAGTAGTTGCCATCTTGGTCTTATTACTTCTTCCGTACCTCAGCCTCTATTCAGTGGTACCCAGTCAGAGGTGCCTAAATAAAAATTTGAGCAAGTCTGTGCATCTAAAGCTGCACTAGCAGACGTTTTTGCTCTTCCTCACGAGGCAAATTTGTCCACAACCCTCGGGTGTCACCACTCAGCACTCATTCAACAACTTTGGTAAGGCTTTGCATTTGAGCCATTTAAGCATGTGGTAATAGGCAAGCTATTCCATCTTGCTTTAACCTAAATGATGAAGGTTAGAAGAACAGTTGGTAAAATTGGGTGTACGCACCGCGATTATAGCATATTAGTTTACATGGATTTGACGCGTTCCAGAAATCTTGCATCTCCGTTGTCTAATTTGCTCATTGCCCCGTAAAACCTTTAAAATGCTATTGTACCAGGGGAAAAGGTGTAAAGAATTACAAAACCTACCCATCATTCTTGCCTCGCACCCTCCTATGTGTCAACGGCAGCAAGATCAGTTTCTTTTTAAGTTTTAAACCAGCCTGCAGCCACAATTTGTGCTGTCCGTGCTTCGTTCCATTAGCAAGCTTTGATCTGCTTTGCATACATTTCTTCAAAACATGCTTGTGAGTGTGCACTCTACTCCCTTCCATGCAAATGTCTCCTAAATTTGCACCTTGTTTTGTAATGCTCTAAATCGAATAATGGGGAAATCAGAAGCATGCATTTGTCGTACCAAATACTCCGCTGAACATCCAGCATGCGAGGTGATGTTAGAACATATGGTTTCAAAGCATTTCTTTAGGTGCTCCTTTTGTCTAACAGGCTTATTTTAATGTAAATGCTTAAGGTAAAGCCTTGATATCCTATGCTTTGCGGGCCCTTGGAGCAGAATACTTGGGCAGAATGCAAACAAAAGCTATTGTGCATGCAAAATATGCAAGTTTTCAGCAATAATTACTTTTTGTTGCAACCGTTTTGCTTAAAAATGATGCTCTAGTAACGCAAAAGTATGTAATGCGAGGAGCTTGTGTGTAAATTGTGGAAGATCTGATGTAGGAAGGTCTGATTGTATAAAATTAATTAGGCGTTGCCTGGTAGATATGATAAGGCAAACATCGCATCGCATTGTACCACGCCACATTGCATCGCTATTCTGAATACTTCTAACAATGGCACCGTAATGCCACATAACTGGCAATTGATGCATATTTATAAGCTATTAGGTTCTTAGACGAATTGTACGTAGCTGGGAATTTTCTGCTTGCGCTCTAGGATCCCCGAACAAGCTGACTTAAGTTATCTTTCATGGGCGCATATTCATCTATGTGTTTCACAAGTAGACGTGCGCTCCGTTTAAGAAGCTAGTTCTACACTTACTGCTCTTGCGCTTTTTTATTATCCCAGTCATTATGGCACCCAAGGGTGGATTTCCATTAAAATGTTAGGTAAATGGAATGATTATGAAAAATTTTATAATGCACTGGATTATAGTTGTACAAAAAGCGGAAGTATTACCTTTTTCGAGACCATACAAATCATCATCCTCAAATGTAATTTGACGTAGAAGTACATCGTATTTCACTGCAAACCTTACAACAGTCAGTCTATTCTCAGCATATTTGTTGAAGCTGTGTCCAATAATAACCAAAAGCGAGAAAATGACACTGTTTCATGTGAATGCAATCTGGTCCTTTACCGATCAGTGAAACACCTGTCTCATTTTTGTACGAGTTATCGAAAATGTGGAAGAGAATGGAGACGCTTTGGAGTGACGACAAAATGGGCACATTGGACGCGTTTTCTGCATACGTGAAAAGCAGTTGGCGAAAGAAAGTAGGATCCGCGATTTGTGCCGGTTGGGCTACAAGTAAAGGATTAGGTAAATCATAGCCGAGATGATAGGGTCCAAGGCGTCGCTAAACCAGCTAAAAAGAACTTTGCATTTATCTGCCTTGGGCACTTAGCCAAACATAAAACTGCTTGGAGATTCCGATATCGCCATTATCGTGGCCAAATATATGTAAGAGAAATCTGGTTTACTGGTTGCAGCAGTCACGTACAGGCAGTCCATAAACTAAATGCGATTTACAATTCAGAAGGTATTCATGCTATATTTTAGGTCAACTGATATCTTCAGTCTTGGAGGGATTAAAAAATCACAACAACATTTTAATAACCACAGGATTAATCACTTGGTATGTGACTAACATTCACTTTTGGCAATCATTGTCATTGTCATAAGCATTTCAAATTCGAAGTCCTGTTAGGAACTTCACTAAAGTGAAATCATGTAACATGAAAACCGCCATTTGTGATTAGGAAAATGCGCGCCCATTACAGGCTTTGGTAACAGCTGGAACAACCAGATCAATCAAAGTGGGTCCGAAAAATCCTTAGTCAAATGGTCGCACGTTTTAGACAGTTCGATTTTTAGTGCACTTTTTCACTTTCTCATATGTCTTCAGTTACTTGTGATTGAATAGTTAATCTTTTGTTAAATCTCTTGCATTTTCTCACATCTTTTTTGACTAACTGTATCTTAATGGAAGTAAAACAGCGCATCAAAAAACTTGACCCCATGTTGGTTTATTTTATAAATGCCATTACTAATCTACTATATTGGCGGTTGTAACTCCATCAACTGTTTTTAAACTTATCTGCTACCAAAATGTATTAGTAGCAGCTAGTGTTCCAGTGAGAATAAAATATGAGTTTAATAGCCTCCAAGAAACTTTTGTAGCATAAAATCGATCTGTTTGAATTTAACTTTAAACTGCTTGTATTGGTCTCAACGTAATTCATAATAGCAAACTCAAAAACAGTAGCAGACTGAATCCTTAAGTTTGTCTACTTCCTTTGTGCTCTTTTATTTGCTCAAGGAAATGGAGTCATGTCTGGATTGCTCACTACTCAGCGGCGGTAGTTTAAATTTGCACCTTTAGATCTACACCGTAACGATGTCTACATCTGGCCAGGTAAATCATTTTTATGCATGCGACTCCTTTAGCCACCTTGGGGTATCACGTTGCAAAGGTGATGATAAAGTCGGTTGAATTTAACGACAAGGTATCACAAGGTCAATAGAGGTCGTTTTTACCCATAAATCCAAGTATGACTCCTACTCGTAATGAAAAACCCATTAGTCATTTGGTTCTAAAAGTAAAAATGCATTAATTTTGGAACCAACTTAATGCTCCGTTCTAGCAAATTAATACGAATTATGCTTGTTTACTCAGACAGTGATATCTGCCTTTCATTTGAGGTGTTTTGCGCAGGAAGATTTACAACACCATAATACGACAATGGGAAAAGGTTAGTACTTGGTAATGGCTAAAGACTAATTTTTTAGTCCCGATTTCCGTTTGTTTATTCCCCAATGCTCAATACCTTATAAACAGGCTCGCTAACCTCCGCCATTAAGCTGCTAGCAGCCTAGACAGGCGTAGCACCTCTCCTCCTACCTATGCATGTCGGCCAGTAAAGATATCTGCACTGCAGTTCACTTGTCGCTTAGACAATCGACATTGCAAGGAGATGGGGCCACACGTAAATGGCATTTTAGTTAATAAAGGTCCTTAGTCCTGTTTACAATGCTCAGCGACCCACTTTGGGAAAAGATGTAAGTTATGTAATGTCTCATGTTTGGTGACGACAGTGAAAGGCATTGAAAATATCTGTTGTTTGTCTTGACTGCCAGTTACTGCCAAAGCCTCTTGCAAATCAGTCACTGGCCACATTCAGCCCTCATGAGGGAATGAGCGACAAATCCAAGGGAAATCACACCAGTAGAAAGTTGGTGTTCATTGACTGAGTGACCCATCATAATGCAGACATCTTTTAGTCAAGAAGCGGTCGACATATCTTAACTTTGTGACCAAACCGACACCATTAACTCCAGAAAAGGAGAAGAACCCTGCACTTATATAGCCTTTACCTCTTCCAGCACTGAAAAGCTAGAATACCCGTGTTTTAAGGGGTCTGAGAGCTATAGAAGTAAAAAAGTGAGGGAGGAAAACGTAGGAAATATGAAACTTTTGCGCGTAAGAGAGAAATGAAATGAAGATTTTGATAACTAGATGACTGGAGGTGTGGGAATCGAGAGCAATGTATTATCAGACAAATGGCTACAAAGATAAGTGAATAGTGGTCAATTACAGAATTAGATAGGCAGGCGTTCTCAAAGCAACCTTCTCAGCCCCTCCTTGCATGTTCACTTCACTGTTGTAAAGTGAACAAACCATGTCCTTGCGGCACCTCCCTTGGGCGCTGTTTGAACAGGTTTTGAGTGAGTAGTGTTATAATCTATGTTCATTTATTTATTACATGGTACCGTCCACTAGCGCACCCTTTTTCCTTTAGAAAAGACATAAAATACGAAACTTGGATAAAACCGATAGATTTAGGACCTACCCATACCCTCAGTGGTGTAATAATCCACTGATACTTTGTGCGGCATTGACCAACGCTGTGACGTGTTAGCTCAACCCGTCACCGACTAGTGAGAACGGTTCCTATCATCCCTTATAAGCCTCTAGTGAAACAAATGAGCTCATCTAGCAAGTCAGCCAGGTAGAAACTGCAAAAAGGGGCAAAAAAAGAAAAAGAGGTGGGATAAATTTCTTTTAGGACTACGTCGCGAAACTTAGTTTCAGGTATGACTCACCCCTGATGTCTGCACCAATAAAATTGGCGAGCGTGGTCCGCCAGGAAGAATGTTTTGCAGGTCGCTAGTCGACAGGGCATATTTATATGGGCTTGCCAAGATGTCATTTGGAGGCGCATGCAAAAATGTCTGTTTTGATTGGCTGCAATGCCCCATGAAGTGCTCGGCTCTCCTAACGGGTTTTCACAGCTGCCTCAAAACCAAACGGAAGCAACCTTAGGCGTTTGTTCTGCTCCTTGTGAGGTCTTCTCGCTCCTCAAGTCACAAATCTGCTCTGTGCAAACCTAACTAATTTTTGCAAACATCTGGGCAGTAAATGAGGTCTTATTGATGCACTAACTTCATTCATTTTGATGATTCGATCGGGAACACAATTTCTTGCCATGCCAACTTTGGTAGCATTTAAGGCGATTTAATTCCGAAATGATGCATCGCCGTGATTCCCTAGGATAGGATTTGGGCGTAGTGACCATATTCTGCTATTACGTGCTTAGATTTGATCATGAATAGCAATCATTAGTGATTTTGAGTGGCTACTTGCATGGTTAAAAGGGCTAGAACATTTTGGTTCACGTTCATTGGTTCCGCGGTATCGATTGCCAATTATCCCAAGGTTCAAGCCCAATCTAGATGCACTGCCTAGAAAACGTGACTAACATCTGTTTGCGCGCATATCAGATGTCCATTTGACTGCCAAAACAAAGAGAATTTCAACTTGATTAGTGATGTTCCAATGATCTTCGGGCATCAGTGCTTCTGCATGGTGACAAATTCAGTTAATCGGGAATTCAACTTGATTACGACTGCAGAGCACCTGCCGTGAATCCCACTTAACTAGCACTAATGTCCCCCTGAACAAACAGCAATTGGAGAAAGCTAAGTTCATCACTACATAAAATACTCAGGTTGGCTCATCCTTGAATCTGCTCCACTTGGTTTTTAAAGCGAGTAGACATGCGTTTGGGAGGGGATACAAAAGCAAAAGCCGTTATTCGACAGCTAGTGAGCCATTCATCGCAGTTGTTGATGGACTATTGCCGTTTCTCTTCCCGAAACACAAGAAACACTTTCGGAACCCAACACTTGGTCAGATCTCCCTAACTGACTGGCAAAACTAGTCAAACGCGACGCCTTAACACAGAGAAAAGTTGAGTAAAAGATCGACAGTGATTAGCCTTTCATGCCTTCTGAATATGGCGAGGAGGTTCAGTCGCCTCGTAATGTTTGGTAGATGTACGGCAGGCAAAGCTAGAACTTCTCTACTGCACATCATGGACTGTGCGTCTGCACGACGTGACCCAAGGGATATTCATGAAATTAAAAAAAGGATTACACGATACACGTAATGGTACGATTGCCCATCTCTTCGCTTCGCTACCATAATCAGTGCATGACTGTGGCAGAAATGAAGGCTTGTAGTGAGGAATAGGAGTGGAAGGAATTCGAATGGGATGTACGAGCTTGTAACCCAACTGTTGGTTCTCACCAGCCTCGCTTCCGTCCATTTACTGTGCAAGTGAAGAGCACACAGATCCCTAAGTGCTATCTGTGCGCCCAATGTAATGTCAAAGCAAACATAGCCTGCTATTCAAAATTTGGATTAATCAAGAGGAGCCTTAGCAGTGATGCCTTTCGGAAAATGTCGCAAGAGGGCAATGAGTCTCGTAACAGATTGCTAATGTACAAATCGCCTAAGGAGGGACGCTGCTCGTCTAATGGGGACGGCTCAGTACCTGCGAGCAGAAAGTCAATTAACCACTCCATGTTTCAAAAGCGGAAGGAATGAGGCTTGGTCGTTCAGCTTGTAAGCTAAGTGCTGGTTGTTGCAGTGACTTTGGCAACATAGGGCAACATGAAGTAGAATAAACAGACAAACGCAGCTCCATAAGCAATCCATGTTTTGTTTGGCGAATTGCCTCATTGATGCACTTCTCTGGCCCTCAAGTGTGAAGACGTGTACACCTACTGACGGGGAGAAGCGAGCCAACACGTACTACCACCAACCCCAATTGCCTCTGCGTGGGACCGAAGGTCAATAGCACTTATTTTATGGCAAAGATGATTTAACCTTACTCGCTGGCATTTTAGCAATCAATAATATAGCTGTTCACTTGGGATAGTCGCGATGCGCTTATTTGTCCACGAGACATACATCACGCTTCCGTGCTGTCGTTGGGACTTACATTAAATAGTTGGTGGAACAAAGTTAAACGGCATTATTGCGTCTACTTTTCCCCTTCTTTTATACCATCCTAGCTACTTCTCGCAAACCGCAAAGAGCTAACCTTTTTAACGTTGTTCTGGTGTTACAGCAAGCACACTTTCCACACTTTCCACAACCACCAGTGTGCATTTGAAGACGTTTGCACGACCCAAAAGGAGAGCAGGACTTCGTTTTTCACTGAACACTACCCTTCGATGTTTACTGCACGAACCCACGCAAACCGACCACTTTCGCCAAATATTTGAATGATCAAACGTATTTTCATCTATGTGGTATGGGTCCAAGCAGACGATGTTAAAATCTATTAGTGTGAGTCTGGCAGCAATGTGAATGGAAAGACATAATCAGTTTTGTAAGTACCATTTAAATGCAGCAAAATTGGTGGTTGCAAATAAAAGTGGTGAGGGCTCATATTTCGCAGCATAAGTAGAATGGTCTGGTCGTCTTAGTGAATTGTTGCCCTTCGCTTGTCCCGCATTTGTTTTCGTGGCGCGAAAGTGACATCGGTATCAGCTATTGAGGACGTATTGAAAAGAACAATGCAGCTGCTTTGATTTCACATTCTAGGTGATGTGACTGAAGTGCTAACGCGATTGATAGATCGAACCCGGTTGTTCGACTACAGGGAAGGTGGTAAACGGAAAATGACCCAATGTGATACAGAAGGCTGTCTTTCATTTCCTACTAGCTGACAAATAAAATGCTAGAGTAGACAAGCTATTTGTGAGGCTTACTAACGTAATAAGTCATTTTGGCGTGACCTGAGACTTGCTCACATACTATTTTATCCCACTTAATGGCTTTGAATATGCTAAAGAAGGAAACAGTGCGCTTTGTATATGTTATTAGCTTTGATCCACTGAATTTCATGAAAAAATACGTAACTAATTGCTTGTTGCGAATGCTCATGCTTTGCATTGTGAAACGAAGGTAAGCTTAATCATATTATATCGCACCTGGAGGCCAAAGTAGACAGAGGCTTTGAGAGTGTAAGTGCTTCACATTCCAAATCATGAAATGTCCCCATTTGCTTAACAAATGTGTGCATTCCTTTGCAAGTAATACGATCAAATGCATCACTGACAGTTTCTTGCAGGCACATCCCTACATTAAATTCTCAATGCGATTTAATCCAAAACAATACATTCATCAAATGCAGGTTCCGTGTTAATTTTAACTGTGCTTCTCAAAATTATGCGGCCATATTCTTCTGCGATGCAAACCGCAATATTTCCCATGAGACAAGCTATTGCAAAGTAAAAGTTAAATTCTTACTTCGGCAATCGCTTGCTCTTCTCAGCGCATTTGCTTTGCCTCTGCATTGCCTCTGATGTTGTGCATGATACGACCGTCGTTAGTGAATTTAAACGTACTTGAGCACTTTGGGTACAAAGGGGGAGGATTTCATTCTTGAATGTGTCGTGCCGAAACCAGCATATAAATTATCTCACAGTTCCTTGTAAAGAAGGGGCAAAATGTTGTTATTTTGCGCCCTTGAAATGGTTTAAAACCTACTTGAATTGCACAATACGGTGACTGTCTACCCTTGGCATACAGCGCAGGTGCTAGAAGAAGTGGGTGGCATTGGAACCTACCTCAGTATAAGGGTTAGCTTATGTGCACCAATCTTGGCTTTAAAATGTTAAAAGCGTTGTATTTTTAGTTCTTCTGCTTTATTTTGCCAGTTGAGCTTCTTATGGGGAACCTGAATTCATCCTTGGCGAATCTAATCTCCTCAACAGCAGTTGGTCGGTGCGAAATCGAAATCGCAGAGTGGATTGCAGAGTCGGTAGCACTTCTGCATGAAAACATTATTACTCCGCCTCCGAAAATTGTTTTTGCTTACTGTTTCTCAGTTGCAACGGATAAGGAAAACACCTCCCCTGTACAGCACAGTCCTTAGAGTGTCCTAAACTATCGCACGATCTGACAGCATGCAATTTGCGCAGCGCTTCCTTCATGACGCGCTGCACTGCAGTCTCGTGGCAACGAGTATGTGCGTGGGGACAAACGATCCGAAAACCGCTTCCTTGGTGCAAATGCAGTTGCCACAGCACTGATTTTCTCCCCGCTTTTTTCTTCCGCCGTGAGCGCTGCTAATGTCTTGATGATTCCACTACTAGATGGGAGCTAGAGTAAGTGTTTAACTCAACTAGCAACGTTTCATGCATAGAATGCGCCGAATTTTGCAAATGGGCTAGATGTCAATTCTGTGGCATTTGTTCCTTTTTGTTGGTACTAAGTAGCTAATTTAAGGGGCAGCATTTTGGTTTAGGTATAGGGTGAAAAGTCAGTAGGAATTGCTTGTGGCAATAGTGCGAATTAGTGCTGCCTGCGTGGCTCAGGGACTAGCTCGCCCTACAAAGGCAGTGTGGCTATCCCAAGTGGCCGTAACCAAAATTTGGGCGCCAAATAATGCACAAAGTGCTTCAATTACAGTTTAATCAGACCAGTAATAGTGGGTATTATCTTTGGAATGTCAGGTCAAGCGGATGAAACTCTCCTCCTTTCAATCTGCCATACCAACCACGAACGAGACAATAAGCACTTCATCGTCTCCTCCCCTCTTTGGTGTGACATTGATGCAAATCGAGCTTTTCCGCAAGCATTCTTGTTTGTTGCCCACATGACAGTCACTCCGTTCCCTTAAAATACTAATACGCAGGAAGCGTTTTCGCTTTCTCCCAACATGTCCATACTTTACTCATCCTCATCCTTGCCGTTCGCTCCAGTCCCAAGCATTTATTTACTTACTTTCAAAGTCTTCACAAATTCTCAAATTCGCTACTCACGTCACAAATGCTCTGCTACTTTACAACTTCATCCTACAACCAAATGTTCACTGTTGTGCTTCACCTTTTTCATTTTGAAACCTATTTAACACACTCCATCCAACTGCCGTTCGCTTTTCATCAACTACATTCCCTTTGTCATCGCGGCCCATCAGCGTAGGATCATGGCATCCTCCAGTTTGTCGCCGTCCTCGCACCGTGATGCAAAATATCGCCAACGTTAAGTAACAAAGGCACAGCACCAACTCACTCTTGAGCAATTTGAGCGAGTTGGTTCGCATTAAGTCTTCAAAGCAATGACGTAGTGCAGACCACTTTCACACGTCTTCACTTAATGCTGCAACGTGATGCCATGCATTTATTCAGGAATAATTTGCCCAAAACCCAAGCATCTTAAGCTCACTTGAGTAAATCTCCTGGTCGAAAACTTCCTAGCGGCCCTAAAAATACAAAGTTTGGACTTCAAAAGCCAGTCATTAATCCACAGCTAGAGCCAACACCACTCCGCTTTCATGCCGACAACCATTCAGTACGAGTCTAGACTTATGAAGAAGCTTTTCGCGTTATTTCTTGCTTGAGGCTTCCATCATGTACTTATGCTACACTGTGCTCACAGTAGCTTTCCCACGTTAAACGCCATTTCTGGTAGCCAGAGGATTGTTTCGCTGCCACGTTAGCAAGAGAGTTGATAGACCGGCAGACCAAAGTAGCACTGAGCAAAGATAAAAGGTAAAAGTGGCTGCAGGCATGCTAATCGATGTTGTTAAAATCCATTCCACGATATGGCCCCCTACCGCATCCTCCATCTCATCTGTCCAATTCTGTCTGCCTATCATTCAGCCTCACGCAGTTTTCCAGCATTGGTGCTGGCTGCCACCTCAAAAGCATCCGCAGACGCTTCCACAATCCCAATTTTTATTACCGTACTATGGTGTGGCAAGTACCTCGCCGATCGTTTGCACATGACACAGTGCCTGTTCCTCGCCTATGCAGTCACTACTAGATATAGCTCTGATGCGAAAGTGAAAAGCGAACCGTTTTGGCAATCTTAGTAAAATTTTATAGCTTGCTGTGCTAAGCATCTATAGGTAATGATGATTTGCCTGGGCCACGTTGCATTGTGCGATCTCACAAATGGCAATGTTTCCTCTTCACGCAGAATCCATTCCAATGTGTTGTATGATTTTGCGCTCTCATCTCGATGGTCTAGCATTGCAATGGAAACCAACCCTTGCACACAACTATGACCGGGATGAAAACACAGCATTTTATGCAAAACTGTTGCCTTATATTGGGCAAATGTGTATTCTTAAAGCACATAGACGAGTAGGCTTACGTGGGAAGCAAGTTAAGGCAACTCTTTTAAGATCCCTAAAACGCAAACAAACAGTTCAATTAGGCACCTCTTGGCTTATACACTAATGCTCAAATGTTGATCATGCACGGTTACTCCAACGTCGTCTAAACTACTCAAGCTACCGAAACGATGTTTGCCTCGTCACATCCAACAAGCCTAGCTTATTCAAATCCAGTTGGTCAAACTGCTCCGCGTCAGAGCTTCCACAAATTGCACATACAAATCTCTGCACAGCGAATGCTCTTGCCTTACTAGGCCATTACTTTTGAGTTCAGAAGTAGTACGCTAGCGTAATACCCCTAAGACTTACGAATTACACTTGCACAGTAAGGTTTAGCTCGTGGCATATGCAAACAATCTAAGCCAAGTGTCTACAAAGTAGATGAGAACAAAGTGTAGATAAGAGCACCCGATGTAAAATGTGTCTGATAGATGAAGAAATACCCACAATAATGACGCGATTGCATATGATCAAGCATCGCTTTGAACGTTGGGTGGTCTGCGAAGCATTCTATACAGTAAACGCGCACTTCCGAATCCGCTATTCTTTGGACTGTGGTAATGTAAAATAAACCGTAAATGTGGGAGACGTTTGCGTGGGAGGGCAAAGCAATGGCTGCAGAGTGGAGCGCACACCAAATTTCAATCGGAGATCAACAGGCGCACACTCATCAAAATGTGTTTTGAAGAAATGCCTGCGAAGTAAATCAAAGTTTGCGAATGATTCGAGGCACGGACAGCACAAGTTGTGACTGCAGACTGTTTGAAGGTCCAAAAGAAAGTGCGTTTTTACTTTTGACGTGCAAAGGGCACAAGACATAAATAGTGGAAATGCTTAGTAATCTGTATTGCCTTCCTGATGCCACAAGACCATTCCGAAGGTTCCCTGAGACGTTGAGCAAATCGGGCAACGCAGATCCGATGAAATTCGTAGTTGCCCGGTTTTCTATAACTTGGACTAAAACAGGAGTTGTCTCACTCAATGCACTTTGTTTGTTACTAAGCTAGCTTAAAATTGCCTGGCACAAACGCAAACACCTATGCGCAAATACACAGCTGTACTTATGTACGCATTCAAATGGACGGAAGTGGATACGCACGAAACAGTGTATCTATAAATGAGTGGTGCCTACCATGATGGTCGCGAACCCAATGTGCAATCCCTGGGATGAAGCTTCCGAATAAAGTGAAGCACACTGTACATCTATGGATATACATTTTAGTGGAGGGAATGTCGAGTTGCAGGGGACTTTGCAAGCGAGCCTGTGATGTAGCCAACGGATAAGCAAGGGTTCTCGAGGAGTTGTCCTCAACATTACATGTGAGTAAAACACAGGGGAGCAGTGGTCGCATGCAGGGCCAAAATTTTGAGCAACCATACATAATGTTAAATTTTATCGCAATGCAAATCTTTGCTTCTTCATAATATGCTTTAATTAAATGTCTGATACAAATTGAGTTTCCTTTGTGACGAATAAGTGTCTGTCAAGGGAGAATTTTTACTGTACTGAGTGCCTGAACGAGCATATTTTAGCATGCTTGAACCGAAGTCCCACCTTCATTGTCAGTAAAGAGAAGACGGTTTGCTTTTCCATAACGTATGAGGGTAAATTGTTATTCTATAGTTGGCATTTCAGTCAGTCCACCCTTTATGACTATTGAAGGTGTTTGATCAACCTGACGGCTGTAAACTCCCTGTTCCTGCCCAGCACTACTTTTCGTCAAGAAAGAAGGCAACGAGAAGGGTGCGCATTTTGAGCTCATGGCCGATTGTTGCTACTTATTTCTTGCCTTACAGCTCGCACTTTGGCTTGATAATTGAAGTTTTTTATCAATTAATACAGCTTGCAAGGTCAAGTTTTTCCTACAATGAAGTGTGAATTTGTTCTATTGTGCATTTTGGTTTCTGTCTTCCTGAGCAACACAACTCCTTGCCATTTTGTCTTGCACTTCACCAAGCACAACCTCAAAGTATTGCGGCTCCTATGTTTACAATTATGTAGTCAATGGTGCATTTGCGAATTCACCATTTCTTTAAAATCATACGTAACTACCGAGGCCTCATTGGGCATTTTCACATGCACAAAGAGAGGCGCACTTGCCGGTCGAGCAAACAAGCTAATTTTGAAGGCGGTAATAAGCCACTTGGCAGTTAATTTAAAGCTGTTTTCCGTGATATCTAACATCTGCTTACTTATTTGCAAAGGATGACTCTCAGCGGGTATTTGATTGGCGAACTCACTGACTCTGAAGAAATCGTAACCACTGATTTTCATGGTCTCATGACCAGCGTTGATATTTCGGTTTTCCACCTATCACCTTCCAGCTTTATGGCTAGCAAGCATCTATAAACTATTCTAAATGTCTGACAAAATTGCATCCATCCTCAATTATATTGCAACGAGTAAATGGTGAGTATCAACCTCGAAGCACCACAAAGTGCTAACAAATTCTAATAAACTGGTGGGAAGTGTTTGCAGTAGATTTTGGTCTATATTTTAGAGTAGAGCTCGTTTGCGAACTAATATCACTGTAAAAACCGATCGTTCGTCAGGACGCGTTTTTTTAAAAAAAGAATTCTGTTCATCGGTGGGTAAGCTAAAGTATATATTGGCCAGTTTCGTTTGGAGGAGCAGATGCCTCGACTTCATTTTCTGAATAGCCCTTGGGAGAATGGCATCGCCTCCCAGTGGTTCGTCCGCAACCCGAAAATCAGGTCAGTTTTGACAACTCTATCGACATTTTAAACTCTCTCGCTTTTGCGTTTTTCCTTTTTGTTCTAACTGCAAGCCCACTTACGCAAATAAGATAGTGCATGTTATGATTTTTTGTCCTTTACTTACCTTCTTCCTTCATTTATATATACCAGCCAAATAAACACCCTTGTTGTTTAAAATGAAATGCATGCATTTGCAATCTGCTAGATCAAAACTCAATCCAGTGTTCCCGATGTGGGAAGTGTTTTTCCCACCGTGCAAACCTATTGCAACACGCGGAGCAATCTCATTGGGGTAAGATCGCAATCTGCTTTCTTGTAGTGGAACTGTACCTCATGCTCCTACACGCATAACGTTTGTGTGGTTAGAAGGTGGATCAATATTGCGTTAAGATAAAAAGGCGCCCTTTTAAAGAAGGAGCAGGGATGGTGGCGGAAGGAAAGCAGCCACTGAACATAGCATGGCATGTGTTTACTCTATATTTGGCGAACTTTGTGCTCCATACTGCGATGATTGTGCTGATTTATCAAACCTGTTGCAGTTGTGCAGATTTTAATCGTTGAGCTGACATGAATGAGGAGCAGATTTTGTAAAGCTAATGTTGCAAATAAACGCGATGAGGAGAAGCGTGCATACATGCTCGGCTCTATTTCTAGCGAAGTGGAAGGCAGAACTTTTCATTTCTATTATTTTTTGCCTTCTTTTCGGGAAGAAGGCTGCTTTTCGTGTCAGCAGTGCAAGGCAAGGTTCCCGAATAGCAGCCAGTTAATAGATCATGCTTGGAAGGTCCATCGGAGTGAGTCCACCAACTGCTAACAATGTTACTGAACATTTATGCATCCATGTTGATTAAAACTTAGTTTCCGTCGATACCTCAGCGAGAAAAATACCTCGGTACTAATAATGTTAAAAGCCTCTTACATCGCTATGTAAGCATCATTTCTTTTCGGTAATTGATGATTCGTGATTCGGTAAAATGCCTACGAGTCTAGGTGATTTTAGACCCAACGTACGTGAGCTCCTTAAACTTTCGCTAGTTGAACTCAAAGGCCTTTTGCATTTCCCTTCATTCTACTCGCCAAAAACTTTCTGCTTTGCTACTACAAAATTATTTAGCAAAATAGAGGACCGTAAGCGACCACACTTTGGCGCTGCAAGAGAGTGATTTAAGCGACTACAAGCTTTTCTTTTAGATATTAGGCCATTTAAGTGTCATCACTGCAATAAACCATTCGCAAGTGAGAGCAACTTAAAAGGACATATTTACGATTTCCACGAAAGTAAGTCAGTCATTTTAAAATAATGTGCTTTAACTGTTTTCGAAATTGCTTGCTTAGAGATGTACCAGCATTTTGCACTCTTCGCTGTTCCCTTTTATAGAAAAGAAAACGCAGTTTTGTCGGCATTGCTATAAATCCTTCTGGGATTTCTATGAATTAGGCAAGCACCTTTACACTGTACATAACGGTGAGTTCATCATTTAAGGGCGATACCCTTGACTAATTCAAAAGCATACATACTCTGATGGTCAGCAATATCCCACCTTCTAACTGCTGCTCTCTCATAAACGTGAAGGCTTGGTTGTTACTACTGCGATAAATCATTCTCTTTCAGATTTTGACTGAACAAAGAGGACAAGGTAAAATGATGCCCAATACTCGCCTAACTTGTTTAAATTTCCTCTGTTATTCAATAAAGCATCGTTTAAGCACTGTCGTTATAACCTTGGAGGCATGAATAAAACTACATAAGCAAATTTCTCGGACAGTGGACTGCTAGCCGAGGCAGTGTGAATGTTCACACTCACGAAACGGCAGGTTGCAAAGCCATACGGCAGTTGTTCAGAGATCCAAACTCTAAGCATGACTTCTCTTGTCGTGATTTCCTTGCCCGCAAAATCGTTGGTCAAGTATCTAGGTGCAAGCTAAGGATCAATTTTCGCTTTTGCTTTAAGGACACAGACGAAATACGGGGAGGCGATGCCGTTATCCTAAGGCCTTTTCAAAAAATGAGGTCAAACCATCTGCTCCTCCAAACGAAACCGACCGATAAATACTCCAGCTGGCCTACCAGTGAGCGGAAGTCTTTCGCATAAAAGTGCGCCTGAGTTTTATTTATTCGGACGAGCGATTCTGTTTACGGTAATAACAGTTCGTAAACAAACTCTACTCTGAAATATGGATTGAAATCTAGCAGTAAGTTGTGGTGCTCCGAGGTTGGCATAAACTGTTTATTTGTTGTAATATGATTGAGCTTGAATACAATTTAATCAGGTATCTGAAGTAGTTTATAAATGCCCGCCAAACATCAAGATGAAAGATAACCAATAGGTAACTGCATCAATGACTGCGATATCTTTAGAATTGTTAAATTTGGCCATTCAGATGTATGTTGTAAGTCACTCTTTGCAAAGACAAGTCGGAGGTTAGATGCGATTAAAACAGCTTTGAAATAACCACACAACCTACATTTTGGCCTTTATTTGTCTACATATACCTTTGCCTGATGCAGCCTACACGAGTGTTTGGGACTTTTACAATAGTAGTAAAAACGCATGCACCTAACCAACTGCATATTTATTTAATAAATATGCCACATTTCCCTGAAGTATTGTTCATTTTAGCGAGAAGTAAAAGGAAAAACAATTTTGCCGTACCAAAAAACACAAAAAATATATAATTCTATGTGAGGAAACCCAGCTTTAGCAAGCTGTTTTTAATGCTAAAAGAATTCCATTCACAAATTCATATTTTGCCTTATTTCGCGGATGCTTTTGTGCTCGACAATGACAATGCGTTGCAAAATTTATTTTTATCTATCGAGCTAGTCGGATGAGAGTCAGATGATTTGGAAGGACAGGCGTTATTCCTACTTTGCGGAGTGTTTTAGGCCAGGTGAGATTTCATTGTAGCCGGATTTAGCTTTGGTGGAACACTGTCAATGTTTCTGGTTGGGGAGCACTGGCGGGTGAAATTCGAGAGCCATCCCTCTGGCAACAATAAATGCAAATCTCCAAGACACCGCCTTCGACGTCGTTTGCGCTCCTCTTCACTCCCTTTCAATGCGTATGTACATGGATCTCGTTCATTGCTCATTATGCGTGCTTCATTATTCACTCCTTTGACCAACATTATCGCAGATTGTTGAAGGACTTTTTGCATTGCAAAGCGATCGTTGAGAGGTGCCTCGGGATTTGTCAGAGGTTGGATAGAGATTTGTTTAAACAGAATGCTTTTGGAGATGTTGATGTTTGTGGCACTATCTTTATGCGTTACTGACCCTTTCATCATGGCAGGAACCGTGGCAATGCTATATCCGATGGAAACTTGGCTATATCACCGAAAACCGGTTGCTTGAATTTGCAGTTCAAGTTTGGGTGTAAAATGAACTCCTTTCACTTCCTGAATGACGACCAAGTGTTCGTTACTTAAAGCGGGTGCTGGTTTAAATTGCCTCAAATTAACGATTTTGGCACTAATGATTCCACAAAATTTGAGAAAGTTTAACAGGGTTAAAGCAACGCGTAAATGAAAATAGATCATTTGTATAACTGTGCTGATTTTGAAGTGCCCTTAAGAAAAGGCGAGCATTAAAATCGGAACAGTCACTGACGCTGCAGTATTTTGCTGAAGCATACCTTACCCCTATTGCACATGCTCTTTCACTATGCACAGAGCCTAAATAATTTAAAGAATGATTTCGCAATTAAGGACAGTATAATAGTTAATTTTATGAGGCACCCTAAGGTGGTTCTGCTATAAATACAATGTTTCTTTTCAGAGAATTTGAATTTAGCTGATATTTTAGTTGACGTTGCCTTATTCGGCGATAACGAATGAACTTCGTTGTTTTTACTTCTGCTTGAAAAATACAGCAAACTACAAAACCTGCCTAACATTTGCCTTTACCGTGGTCACTAATCTTCTTAATATGCATATTTTCGTGAACGTCTGGTGATAGTGGTGTCTCCAAGTCAAAATTACAACGGTGAGCGCTAGACAATAAAACTGCGGCAGTGAAGTATTGGTGGCAATAATGAGGCAAAGCTAATAAATACTCATGGCTAGGAGGGCGCAGTGTAATTTCGTGCCTGTATGTTACAAAGGTATAGCGCTTCGAGCGTACTCCAAAGCGGATCAAACATTTGGTGGCACAGCGCCGAACTTTCAATGATGAAAAATTAGACTTTGGTGCCTAAAATAAAGCACTGATTTACTGGATGCAAGCATCGTCTAAGTGTAAGGCTTTTTGGTTTCAGTTAATATAACTAATCTTAACTAGTCGGATACTTCAACATTTCCAGCTTCAGACAGCATTCTTAGGTACTGGGCTCGTACAGGGAGCAACGCAGAGTAAATGCGTGAGTGAGGCAAGCAAAATGAGGTTGGCGGCTTATGAAACTGTGGAACAAGGTTCTTTAATTCAAGTTAAGCGTGATTAGTTTATTAGCTTTAAAGTTGCCTCAGTCCATGCACAGAAAAAGTCAAACCCATTTTAGCTAAGAATTTTTGCTAATTCCACGTCTATTCCAGTTTGCATCTAGTCCTCACACGAATCTCTATGCAAAGAGGAATTCAGTACTAAGGAAATTTTGCGACCTATGGAACAATTGCCGTCATTAATACACTTTTGAACAGGATGCTATTCTTAATGCCACTTGGTCAGTTTTCACTCAAGAGCATTGCTGTTACTCAAAAGGTTAATTAAGGTTTAGTTTTGCCAACTGGATTAGCAGGATCAGTACCGGGCAAATCCTTTACCATGCATTACACTAGAGATACTTTAAGCATTTACCAACGAGCAGCAATGCGCTAAGCATGAAATTGATTAGCAGAAACACGAAGTCACCCCTCAACTTCTAATTTACGAATGCTACAGCTCATTTCATGCTCAACCGCCATAACTTTTGTCCTGCAAGGGTAGTGACCCATTTCAACCCTAAAATAGGATAACTCCAACAGCCAACACACTTAAGTGGGACTCCTGGCATTGACCCGAAACCGTCAAAGCTCTGATGTTCAAACGTCTTCTTTAAACCAAGGATCTTACAAGTCGTCTGCACCGTTTTGAGCAATTAAGTCCAGGAGTGAATCGAAATCGTGAATATACCATCTTGAGGCAACACAAAGGCGACCATTTCATCTGGAAACTACTACAGTTGCAGCACATAAAATGCAGCTTCAAAGCCGTAATCCTCCCTAAGGCTACTGGTCGAACCATCGAGTTTTAGAGGATTTGCGATTCACAACAACAAATTACAATGGAAGCACTTAACAGCACTTGACTTTCAAAGTTCAAAACAATGTATCTGGCTGCACATGACAACCTTAATACTAAGAACAATCCAGAAGCCCCAGGCACCATTTAAGTGGGCATATTATAGACGACGTGCCATTTGTAGAGTGTCTTGCAAATTTATTCAACATGCCTCCTCTCCACTTGTCGAGAATTATACATTTTACAAGTTTATTATCAAACAGCGGCATAAAGAAAGCGTTGAGGAACGGGGAGGCACTTGTGCTGAATGGCGATAAGCCTAATAAATTTAAAGACAGGGTGTATTTCTAAAGTGGACGGACTCGTAGTAATTACCCACACAGGAGAGGTTAGAAGTAGCGATTTCTCCGCCGTTGTGTGGTTGCCGTGTTCCGTGTCGGTAGTTTGTGCAGAAGAAGGTTCAACCACTATTTATTGTTCCACCTCTCTGCCTGATAGGTGGAAACTAAGAATTGGATTGTGCAGACAGCTTAGACTAGGTATGTACATTGCATTTCATGCATTATTACTTACTCTTTAATTTTACACTAATGCCTACCCTGCAAGTTTTTTCTCACTATCATCATTTACTTGTGTTCACAAATATATTTATGCTACCACTCATGCGTGTATCGATACGCATGTGTACAGTAATCATAAAATAGAATAATGTTGGCAAAAATAATAGCTCAGCTACAATTAGTAATGGCAGTGGCACGGGTATACGCTAAAATATGCAAATACGCCGAAGTATGAATTGTTATTTTGTACGGAATGCGGAGTTGTTATGTGCACTCAGGTCTGGAAAGGGCATATGCTGACCGCACAGCTTGCCACGCCGTAGTGACATGAGATGTGGCTCTAACCTGGTCTGTGGACACGCGGTGCCCTCCAAGGTCTTTCTGGATGACATTGTCCACGACACCATCACGCATGCTGAGCACGTGAAGCGCAAGGTCGTCACTACAATAAACGTGGTCGATGTCCTCAGAATCCAGGGTCGTGCCCCAAACGGCTTCGGTGGCTAGATGGCATTGTTACCGATGGCTGGACAGCTGCTGCCGGGTTTGCTTCGTGAAGTCTTCAAAGGTCCTGCTTAGGACGACTATCAGCGTCCCATCACAGCTTGCATTAACCTTTCCATATTCCATTGGCAAGGAAGACAAGGTAATGTAGGAAGGCTGTGCGAGATGGTTGTAAGAATGTTTAGGATAAACGAAGTCCTGCATTCGGGTATCGTTTTTAGCATTTTTTCTTCTTTCTATTTGTCACATCGCCGTAAGATGATTGGGTAATTTGTGTAGAGCTGAACGAAATGAAGAGGTTAGCACAAACAATAGCAGTGGTGTTGTGCATGGCCTTGCCTTTAGTGGAGCTGGTGATCATGGATGAGTGAGGTTCGGTGGAATATACCGTTCAGGCAGGTTAAGTTGCGCTAGGGTAAATTGGGCTACTCTACATCAATTCGCCCAACCACATCTTGAACCACTACATTGGGCTGCATTTGGACAATATTGCTGTCATTGTAGACCTCTTTAAGCGAAGGAAAATCGAAGGCTGTGACAAGGAAATTAGCTTATTTTAGGGTGTCGGAATTCAGGTTTGTGCCGTTTCAAGCAAGTACACATAAGCATGCCATTCCAAGTTATAGATAAAAAGAGACTAATGAAAATAATGCACAGATTATGGCTCGACCAGATAGATTTTAGTAAGCATTAGTGTCAATAAATTTTCGTGTTACCACATGGCTACGGGAACCCATTCATCATCTCCATGCGATCAATTAGTGAATTGTGGTCCATGAGTTGCTGCTATACGGCTGAATTTATGAGTGAGTTGTCAGCGCTGATGTTCGCTACTCTCCTTGGTTTTCAGCCTTCTCCCATAGACTGCTATTTGGAAGGGCATGACGGTGTGATTACGCTTAAGACGACTTAAACCAGCCTTAGCTTGAAAGGGCTAATGCTCAGTCAGGCAGCTAGCCATATTTGGCCTGTTTTTCTTGGTATAGACTTCATAATTCCTTCACCCAAAGTGGTCTGCACTAAAATACCTAATTGTGTAAGGATGGAACAATATGACGTAAAGCCGTTTTGGCTTAGACTATGCTGGCTTATGACACTTATGCAGGCCAGTAAAAATAGTACTGAAGTACTTTCGTTGCTATAGTACGATCCATTTTTCACAAACTTAAATGTTCCTATTTATTTTAGTGCTCCTTGTAGGTCAAATCGAAAGACTTGTACTAAAAAGGGCTGACTATTAGCATGCTTCATGCTTTTCAACAAGAATTTAAATCCCTAAGTGCTTGTGAAGAATACAAAATGGCAACAAATGGAATGCCTGTAGTCCGAAATTAATCTAGAACAGAGACGATCTCCTGTTCTATAGTTATGTCAGTTTTGGCTGACCTTGAATGAGGTTTGCTGCAAATGATGCAAATTCCAAACAACACACAAGAGCGGACGTCGACAAATTAGAAAGGCTTCTTTTGTCACAGGTGAAATCGAGGTTTAATAATTTACTTACTGCCTTCAAATTTTCATTAAAGCGCAGCATATCATAAATGCAACCAAATGTTGCCGATCATCTTCATGCGATGCATCCTCTATTACACACTTCCCAGGCAAGCAGTATTCGCGCCTGGAATATCATGCTTACATTTTTGTATCCATGTGTGAGCGCGTTTTCGTGTACTCTTCGCCCTACAATATCATTTTCATCGTTTAAACACATCTTGCAAGCCTGAGTGAATACTGGTGATTGACTTGCTTTTAAGGTTCCTCAACGTTACGTTTCACTTCTCGGTGCCTTTTACTCTTCCAATTTTATTGTGCTTTTTATATATTTAGGTCGGTTTTCCTCAAAGTTCACAGTCATCTTGGTTGATTAGGCCCTATGCGATTGTCCGTTTTAAATGCTCCACTCTATGTTAATGGCGGTGTCGTTCAAGTTACTAAACCCATCCTCCTCTCCTGCCATTAGCTGGACAGACTGATGGTGTACTCGCGGAGCGTGGGGCAGCACGGAACTGTTAGATTTAAGGCTTCACTATAGACAGTATCTGCAATGCGCGACTCTGTTGAGGTGAAATCAGTTCAACATAGCTTAAATAAACAGCAAATGCCCCATGACTTAGGCTACGCGAACTCCGGTCATGGCAGATGCAGGCGTTAGTGAAATGCAGCACGACGAATAAGGTGGCCAATGGCAGAGGGCTTTGGTGGTGGAGAGCTAATGAGATGCGCGGGGTGGTTAGGTATGCTATTCAGCCGATAAGAAGTGTGCCTCAGTGTGACAAGCAGTAAGTACAGCCAGTAGATAGTGCGTCACGTGAGAGATTTACTTTTCAATCGGTTGGTCGAAAGAGAGCTAGAGAATAATGAGTGGAAGAGACGAAGGAGGCAAACCACGCAAACTTGTTTTTCTGCCTTGCAATTGCCGCGGTGATGTTGGTTGTTTATGAAATAGTGGTGGTGCTCTTGGTTTTACAAAACGCCTCTGCCTGTACGAAACGATAAAAGTTCCTGCGTTGTCGACTTGACCTTATTAATGCATTTTTGCACTTTAGGCCCCGTTTAGTGGTACCCAGCTGGGAATGCTTAGCACCAATTCAAGAAAGTAGGTGCATCTGAAGTTGCACTGGCAATCTACCTCTAATCTCTTGACATTCAGTGCGCAAACACCAGGATGTGTGCAGCGATTAAAGAAGTGACCTAGGCATGGAGAGTCTTGTAGGTCTTAGGACCCGGTCTTATCAGTTCTGTTCGTGTGTTTGGCCGACATCTATTTGCCGAGCTTCCTTAATTTGTTTAGTCGGTGTAAGTGCAAACCCGTTCTATACCACTTAAAGTTAGCACTCATGACACATTAATACGTGTTGGTAGGTGGGATTAGTGGTTGTACGACAAACAGTCCGCGATTCTGATTAATATTACAGTCTCCCTAAATGCGAAGCATTGATATTTCGTAAAGCAGCTTAGCTCCAATTATATCCATTGCGTATTATTAGCTACACCCATGCTTAGCAATGCTTACAGCCCTATTTGGAATCGTAAGGCATCCAAAAAGGCGAAGTAAAAACAAATTTAAGATAAGTGCTTTCAGTATCATCTGACGACTATCCGTCACATCAGCTGCATATTGTCGACGTTATTGACAATGTGAGCTATGTTTTGCCAGCCGTCAGAATGAATAAGCACTTTAGCTGTCTCGAGGGAATAGCGATCGTATTTCTTTTTAGATGCAAACTAGTGAGGCTTAATATCTCCTTCCATAAAACAAGCGCTACTGATAGCTTTCGCCCACAATAACTTGGAAGTTGGCTGTGGCTTGTGTTGGCTCATGCCTCTCCGTCAGTAAGTGCACACATCTTTACACCTGAGGCTTGGATTAGTACATTTCGAAGGTAAGAATTAATGACTCCTGCGAAGGCACATTCATGTAGTCTAACCAAATTAAGCACCACTGCAGAGACTGCGCACCTTCCATCCATTTCACACCACTTTATGCTGCCAAAGTAACTGCTCTGACAGCTGCTTATTCTACACACAGAGTAATTGGGTTCTACTTCCTCCGCTTGTATGTAGACGCATTGCATCGTCACCCAGCTCATATTTATACGTAGTGGGTGCTCCTGTTCGAACATGCAATCTGTATATCAACCAAAAATTTTTGCACGTGTTGTAGTCGATGCAAACTGGATGGATAAGTAGGTTTTTAGATCCTCATGCAATCTCACAGAGGAGACATGAATCGACTTATAATTTGTTTTGCAATTTTTATTATGGTTTCGTAAGCCGGCACAAAATGAGCAATCGCATGGTTACGGATAGATCGTATCTCGCGTCCAATTTTTTTAAATTTATGTTTTTTATTTGACGTTTCCGCTGCTCTATTTGGCATACTAACCTTGTCGAAAAAAATTGGTTTGTAAAACTAAGCTTCCGCTTCAATCGAAGGGTTTGTCAGCAAAATTTAAGCAATTCGACAGATGACTAGGTAATTCCATTTGTTGTCGGCTTCTGTGCTACTTTCTTTTCCTCTATTACATCTTACAGTTGCACCGTAGTGATGCAAAGCATGATTTTCTTTTTCTAGTTTAGCGAGAGCAGAAAAATGTCAGCGATGGCATCATCATGGCCAAAATTTTTGAATAGCCAACTACCAATAAGGTATGAATAGCGCATTCACAGCGGCCAAAATTTTGGCCCTAGTTTTGTTATTCAAAAAGAGAACGAGAACGCCTTAACTTTTATGTTTATAAATGAAATTAATGATTGCTATTTTGTCGTATTTCAAATTTATACTTGCAACCTTACTCTTTGCTATATCGTACAATGTTAATCGGTCTGACTTGGTCAGACTGTACAAAAAACGAAGAAAACTACGAGGTTATATCGTCACGCTACATCATAGTCGTTCAAATTTCCTAACTATACTTAAATATCATTCGAGTTTGTGGACTTCTATCTTGCACCCATTCTAGAATCTGGCTGTAGAGCCCTTAAAACTGTAAAATTTTACGCCTGAGTAAGCATTATTTCCATTTTCTGCCATCTTATTTCAATTATTTTTGTACAATTCGTTAAAAAACTTCAAATACGCTAACAAATATAACTTCACTACAGCTATGTGCACATTATCATGCCTTAAAGCTCCTCAGGACTCTGATTTAATTATTTCCGTGTGGATGCACGACTTAGTTTGCCTATGTATACACATTTCGTCGAAGCACTATCGATAACTCTTTACACCGATGGCAACGTCGCAGTGTCTTTTTCAGTCTTTGTGTAAACATTGGTAGCATTACAGCCCAATTCTGCTGATTAAGAACAATCAGGCAAAACTGAAAGGCAAATGAACTCGACTCGTCGAAATGCTTGAATATTAACCGCTAATTAAACTTTATAAGGTTAAACTTGAATGCATGTTTGGGTGCAAACGCAAATGCACTCTATCAAAATAAAGAAGCAGATGAGCAATTCGCCTTCCATTGACTGTAAAATAGTCGTTGATTGGAAATTTAAAAAGCATAAAGCATTAGGCTGGTATGTATTTTTAAAATAGATGCAAAAATGCGATACCATTCGATTTTATATTGCAACCAAAGGTTGGGTGCAGGAGATGCTCCCACTAATTGGCGATGGAAGTAGCAACGCTTGGTTTTGGCTTATATGAATCTAAAATCGGGCATAAAAGTGACCACTTACTTGCAAAACAGGCACAGTATCAACAAAGAATGCTAGCAACATTGCCAGCACAGACACCAATGCTGCTAATCAAGCAAATTTGACCATTAGTTTAAGGCTGGTATCATCAAATGTTGCTGTCAGCAACTTTTAAGGCAAATGCATTAAAGAATCAGCCATTACAATCCCCTGTATTGCTGCTTGACACTACAGCAGAAGAGAGAGATTTCGTCCTATGTACCTAGTTACCTAGTATTCCCGAAGTATTTAATAGTAAATTATGTGCACAGGGTTGTAAATTGTCTGCTGTAAATTCAAGTGCAAAAATTTTCACAATTTAATGCAAATCTAACGCTGTTTTTCCAACACGCGCACTATTTAGACTGAGTCAAATCCATTCGGCGATTTTTTATCCAAGTTGACGACTAAAAACTACAATTCGCCTGCCTATTTTGCTCTGAAATCCTAAAATCATGCCAAATAAACAATAGCATTAACTAAAAATTCACGACAACTTCTTGTTCACATTTATACTTTAGGTGGTGAATTCATTAGCAAACTTCGGCCCAAAAAACCTACTTTGAAAACCTTCTACCTCTGGCGATTCAAATGTACAATTGTGCTTTCATTCCAAACGAAAATCATTTTGTGTCTGCATAAATGCTCCTTCCTTATAAATTTCTCTAAAGCTGTAGTTGTCAAAAAATAATGGTTGATTGAAATACCATGCTTGCTTATATGGCGACTTTTCACCTTTTTGCAATCAATTGGTAGTAACGATTGGAATTGTATGTGAGTCACTCCGATTAAAGACACCATACTCAGCGTCGCCAATTCGAGAAATGCTTACTCCATATATTCTCAGATAGGCTTATATACCTTAAAACAATTCATCTTTAAAGTAAGGATATGGGTTCTGCGATTCGAACTTACTTGAGAGCAAAAGGAGCTCCTCAGCCATAAAACTAAAATTACTTGCTGCGACTAGGCCATTAGGTCGTTAAAAGTGTCATTTCTGTTCAAGCACAGGCAAGATTTACGTTCATTGTAAGAATCACCTGACATTTTGGGGGCACTGATAATTCGAAAGTGGTAAAAACAGTGCTTGCAGATAAACGATCAGCAAGGCCGTGCAACTATGTAAAAGATCTAAAAGATACACCGTAAGCGCTTAAGAAGGCAGCTTTCACCTTATACACCAATTTTTAGTCTAGATGCGTTTGGCCTTGTCAAAATCAAAAAAGTGAAAACGACTTCCTTTACTCGAGTCTACCTGTAAAAAGAAAACCTGCCTCAGAAAATCATCTCTTCCCACTTGCCTGTACTTTAAGTAACTAAATAAAGTGCACAAAAACGCAGCTTCATTAAATCACTATTAATATACACGTTTTAATCCATCAACTATCTTTTGAGCGATATCACCTGCATTCCTTTGCGTCACGTGGCTTCTAGACTCACAATTTAGCCCAAAAATGCTGTTGAGAATTTGTCTTCTTCGTGCCTATTGTTATATTCGCCTGCTTCGGTGTGTTACTAGGAGTAATATCTGCGAAAGCAAAAAAATAAGCCTTTATAGACCACAACCATCTTGACTTATTCGCCTGCCTTCCTCTTAACACCTGCGCTTGACTAGCACTTTATGCGCTTGCGGAGTTGATTTCATCGATTTGATTGGCTGATTCAGCGATATAATTTAGACTCTCAATAGGACATGCTTAAAACATCATCTTTCGCACGACAGAGATGCGCAAGATCAAGCTTAGCACTTTGTAGGGCGTTCTGAGAAAGCATTACCGACTTATCTTGGACATTTCCTTAGCCATTATGACAGCCAAATCTTCGCAAATGGGTGCTTAGTTTGTAATTGGTATTTCTGAGTGATAATTGAAGCCAAAACAACAAAAATGCTTGCCACCGTTTGCGTTTAAGCAGTTAAGCATATCTGTGCAGATACGCAATTTGCGCAACCGCGTGCATATTCATTACGTTTTCGACCACATAAGATGTCAGGTCAGTTTTAAACATAATGTCAAATGTTATTCGGGAAATCGCAGTGCGATTAGCTAAGAGGAAACAGACTAGGACTAAGTAAAACTTTATAACATGTTATTGATGTGACTAAATTGGATGGCCTAAAATATTTTATTTCGATGCAAAAGATCTAAATGATTTTTCTGCAAAGGTTATAACCTAAAGCGCAATTTTATCCCATCTGTTTGTTGGGTTAATTGCAGCGTCTCATCCTCAATGTCAGCATAAGACAACATTTGTTTCTCAAACGCGAATGAAATCAAGGCTGTGCTCCGCTGACACTTGTAGGCAGCTGACAAATTGCACCAGACTGCAAAATGGCTAGTCTTACTGCCTTTTCAAAGAAACTTGCAAAAAATAAAAGTGATCATTGCCCACACCGTGCAAAACACATATGAAATTCGAAGGTTGTCGCAGAATCAAAACTAATGTTGCAAATGAAATTGTGACAGGTAAACAAAATGATGGATACAATCAAATGCGAAGGCATTAAAGTATTTTGGGCTAAGGGTTGCCTACAGTGGCAGCAAAACCTAATGATAATGGAAATGACGACGAGGAAATGCTTGATTTTTTTTGCGACACCTCTATTACCCAGACCAGCGGACATCGCGTCGGTTTATAATTTTAGTCAGCATGTACACAGCTAAAAAGCTTGCCACTTGAAACGCGATATGGAACTTAAGCGTTAAGCATAACTAAAGTAGGAACAGATAGCACTCACATATTAACTAATTTGGATAATTTAGGTAAAGCATATGGTAGAGTTGCAGGAACCTTAACTCTTGCATAAGCAGCCATCAATAACTTAAAATTTGACAGACTTACACCGAATCTGCAGCTTCTCTCCCAGTATTCATCATTCATAAGAAAATGTTCCTTGATCATGATTAAATCTCACGCAAATGAACAACCAAAGACATTAACTAAGTGCAACGCATATAAGAAATTAGTTGCTTAATTTTCTTACTATTTATCAGGATAGTGTTATTCGCTGTGAGCAACTAAATGCTGCAATTGAGAATGTTTAGACCACAAACAAAATTTAACAATATTTCAAAAGCTTCTAACGTGCATGCGATGTAGTCTAGAGAAAAAAATTTTAATAATGTTCAAAATACAAGGAAGTCTCGCTGTGATGCTATGCGGGTGGCCTTTACGATATTAGCTCATGCCAATTAATACGAAGCAAATCTTGCTGGAAATATCTGTGTCGCATATCTTCATAAATAAAGTCGTCCTGAACATTGGGTTAACTTTCTAATATGCTCGCCAAATGAATAATGAATGTAGAAAAGGCGTAATTTAAGACAGACCTTTCTGTCATTCAGTGAAAAATTTTTCATGGCCTTATGTAACAATCACAAAAGCAAGATTAAATCATGGTTCGACTCATGCGCTTAGTTCTTCCAAGATTTCAGTCGCATGCCCTGGGACACGTTGTGCAATATGCACGCAACTGTACAATCCAAAAGATTGCACAGAGGTCACATTTTGTCGTAAACAAGTTTGATCAAAGTTTTCATTTAACACTAACAGCATGTACAAGATCCTGTAGACGGGAAGATTTGAATCTTAGGTAAATGATTTAGGATTATGCATAAAATCAGTTTTATAAGTGAATTATATTTCGAGTTGCTATTGTCACATTAAGCCATCTCATTTCAGATGAAGTATAAGCATTTTATACCTCTAGCACAAATAAGTAGAATATTTTTCGCCTAGTATGAAGGCTATGCTTACTTCACAAAGGACGAATGTTATTTTAAAAATATGTCGTCGTATTGACTAGATTAAGTTATTAATGGAAACCGGTAACCCGATTACTACGCTATTTGTCCTTGCTACTTTCCTCGAGTTTGAGCTAAAATTTGCCAAAAAGAGTGCCGGCAATTGGTTAAATTGGTCAGATGCGACAGTTATAGGGCCATTAGTTGAAATAAAAATCGTTCGCACTAATCCAATTAAGGAACGTTTTGCCACCAATATATTTAAGCTCCTTACGAACATTACCATTCAACCGCAGTTGTTGCTGATCGGTCGAATCTTTGTTAATGGGCGAAAAAATGAACTTATACATCAGAAAATGCCAAGCTGCAAGGTGGATCACATCCAATAGATTTATATCCCCTAATTTCAATCGACACGTCCACCAGCCATACAAGACTTATTTATGGAATAAGCTCACTTATGTTCATCAGCATCGTGGCCTCAAATATTTTATAAAACATCAAAATGCAGATTCTGCTACCTTCCTTCCGATAAAAGACGTGTAAATAGCAATCGACAAGTGCGATAGTAAAACCGTAGCAAGGCATTCCTCGGAGCTCTAAGGGGAGATATGATGATTATAAAGGAATAGCCATGATCATTATGCATAAGGAGGTGGAGAGACGCTTTTAATAGCGATCGATGCATTAGCGTTGGTATGAGTTTTGCGTAATAAAACTGAATGCCACACATTTACTTTTGATATTGGAAGATAAAACTTTGTTTAAAATCTGTGCTAATGATATCCTTCTAATAAATTAGAATTTGTTGAGTTGTCCAAATAAAATAAATCGCAGAACATCTCCCACTCGTAAGGATTACCAGGACTTAAATTTTTATATTAGATAGCATGTGATCATCTCTACAATGTTGTTTGCAAAATTTCTTTAAAAATGGATGCTTTGCTTTGGATTTCAGCTTCTGTCGCACAATCGAAATGTCAATGAGGCATGTCATCCTGATGCACTGTGCAACGCGTCAGGTGCTTTCAGATGTCACAAGACTACTCACATCTGGGGCTTTTTTTTGCAAACATGAGAAAACATCTTTGTTAGCAATGCTAAAATATTGTGAGTTCACAAAACCTTTTTAAAATGTCACCTATTCATATTTCGTGTAAACATGGCAGTTGTAAATAAATCTAACTATCTTCTAGTTTTCGATTTTACCCAAAATAAATCGACACTTTGTCTGGTCGAAGCGATAAAGCCGAGTTGACAGGTATATAAAAGTGGGCAGAACCTTTCGCTATTTGTAAGCGCATGTTATGCTGAGGACAACAGCAGTCATCAATTCACCTTTTCGTTTGATCGATGCGTTATCGTCCACCTGTTTCCCAAGTCATGTTAAGGATTGCAACAGTCCCATTCGAGCTCCTATTTTTGAGTGTGCACTCATTCATTTTACTTGGCTACAAATCTTAGTAAACTTGTTTCCATTTGCTAAACTCATGCAGGCAATAAGCCAAGTGTTTGCTGGTGCGCAAAAGCATCGTGCTCTTGGTCTTGCATTATTTTAGGTTTTAGAACTTAATATGCATGAAACAGCATTGCGGATATGCAGTTTGTATTATCTGCACATGTTTAGGTAAGTGTTGGTCTTGCTCAAGATTCAAGGGAGCTTTCAATTATTTTGTTCTTGCTTCAATTCAGAAAATAAACTCCTTTATCAAATATAGCTGCACGGACTTCTCCTAGGAGCATCGATCCTGCTTCACTATGATCATCAGACGACATTTGAACATTTACTTACTCTTAAATAAGCAGACCCACTTTTAAGAAACCATTAAATCGCTAGGACACCTGAGAGTCCATAATCTATATCAACACGACCCCTTCTTGCTGCCTTCCATTCCTCTAGCAACTGATGTCATGGCGCAACCGACACCTGTGGTGAGAATTCGGTCCTGCTCAGATGAGGCTACTAGGATGTTGTTCAGTAGTGCTAGGGTTCGCAGAGCACACCAACAAACGAGGCGGCATCTAGCAGACCCTGACTGAATTAATTGCACAATGGCGTAATGAGAAATGATTACCTGATACTCAAAATCGAATTTGGTGCGACCCTCTTGTGACACAAAATGGCTTTCTAACCACCGGAACATCCAATTGTAGCATAAGCTATGTGGAGTAATTGCTTGAACCCTAGTATTTGGTCAAATGTGTTTTGTTAACAATGGACAAGATTAGTTGTAAATAGGCTGCTGCGCTTAAAAACTATGCAGTTTTTACATTAAAATGACAGGTGGAATGCAGTTGCGCACGTGCCTCAAATCATTCAGTCCCGATTTTGGTCTATTTACTTCTTCCTTCTACCTGATTTTTAATTGAGTAGATGATTTCGCCGGACAACACACTTCTTTGTGTCATTCGGTGATCAAGCTTACCCACTTGGAACGCAACCAATTCCTATCCACTTCTCTACTCGTAAATAGCAAAATAGCTGCAATAAAAGAACAGAGACGGGAAGTCAAAGTACGGGAGAATAAATGCTGTGCTTTTCCTCAGACGAGTCAGGAAAATAAATAAAGTCGTTTGGTTAGCCCGCCAAATGTACTTGCGTTCGTTTTAGATTAGACTTCTGTTCCCGAGCTTCTATGCCATGAAGAGGCCCTTCACTTTTGAAACTTGTGCCCAGCCAGAAGTAGGATTCCAACAACTAGGCGAAAGGGGTCAGTTTGTACCACCATTGGCACCATAAAAACGCATTATGCTGCATTCTGTGTTCTACCTGTCTAATGCGTTTAAACAATTCACAAGCCATTAGCTATGGGTCCATTCATCCAAAAGTTAAGAAGAATCCTAAGGGTACTACAAAATCCTTAAGAGTTTGACGAGAGTGAGGTTGTCTGTATTTGTTGTCTTGCTAAAGTCGACCCTGCTTTTGCATCAAGATCACATCTAGATGGCTATAAATGCTAACGTGCTGAAGATTAAAGCAAACACAACAGCATTTATAGGCATGAACTCACTTGCTCACCTTCAATGCTGAGACCTGTGATCTTCCTCGACAACTAGCTAGGTAGAGACTCTCAGTTAAAGAAGCCAAGTTTTTGGTTGATAAGCATTAAGCCTCCGCTTTGGTTGCGTGCTGTGATGACCATGAAATCAGAAAGGAAAGACCGTTCCTAACATGGAATGCATCATCGCTTTCTTTACATTATGCTTAAATAAGGACTAGAAATTTTTAGGTCCATTAAAGTAGTGACTTCTGTGCCCAGAGAGGTTATTAAAACTTACAACCTGCTGGAACTAATTCCACATTTATTCAAAGGAAGTAAACACTGTTTTGGTCGACTTTATTTGCTTACAAGAGCCTAAATTTCCTAACATTTTGCAATTTCTTAAAACCTTGGAAAAGAACAGTTCTGTGAAGCACTCTGAACAGTAGTGGATCATATCTAAATTTGGCATTGTTTGCGCTAGAGTAGTAGAGAGCAAAGAATAACATTTTAGAGGAGTTTGCGTGGAGAGCTAAAGCTACCGCAGAAAATTTGAGCACTCAATGAATTTTGATTGAAAGTAGTAAGCGCTCACTCATAAAGATGCGCTTCGAAAAGACGTCTGCAAAGTAACTTCAAGTTTGCGAATGGAGCGAAGCACAGACAGCACGAATTGTGGTTCCATTCTATTTTGGGGTTCAAAAATGCACTATTTTTACTTTTGCCATATGTGCGGCTACAAGGCAAGAAAAATGAAGAGATTTAGTAACTGCTCTTGCCTTTTTGATTCCGCAAGACCATCCTAATGATTTTGCGAGAAAATAAGCTAAGTGGACAAAGCACATCCAAGATTACTGCAACACGCTAAACATGTGTAATAAGGTGATGAAATGGTGCTACGATTGATTTGACCTGACCAATTGTTTCCTGATTTTTCGTCATTTAGGCTGAAACAGGGGCTGTTCCACTCAACGCATTCTATTTATTACTAAGCTGGAACAAATACTTGTACTCAAGGATAGGCCTCTTTTATGTATGCATCCATGTGCATGGAATAGGACATGCATAAAGAAGCGCATCAAAGAATGAAGGGCGCCCAAAGTGATGGTTGCGAACCAAATGTACAAGCTCTAAGAGGATGCTGCTAAATAAAGCGAAGCACATTATGCACACACGGTGGGACATTTTGATAAAGGGAACATCAGATTGTGCGGGAACTTGCTAGAGAACTTATGGGGAATTCAACGGATGATCGAAGGAAGCTTCTGGATCTATCCTTAACATTACATATGATTTAAACGCAGTCGAGTGGTAATCGCGCGCAGCGTCAAGATTATGGGCAATGCTGACATATGATTACCGTTCACCGCAGTTAAAACCTTGTTTCCTTGTTATCTTACCTAATCAAAGGGCTGTTAAAGGCTTTTATTGTAAGGGATGAGATGTGATACCCTCAAGACAGCTGATGGCTTACTGCTTTGCAGTGGTACAGTCGCTCTTGATGACGGGCCTTGACTACGTCGTGAAAATTGGATGCCAAGCATAAGAGGGATGGGCTAGTTTTGGTTGCATCACTCTTAGTTGCAGCCATTCTAAATGCCTGTACTGTCCTTTGGATTGTGTACAACCTATATACTCTTCATTAGATGCTAGTTCTTGTTGATGGGCTCGGAACTCTCCATTCGCAGCTTTGTCTCGGTTTCGGCAATGTTAACACTTTTCTAGTTCACTGTTGTCAAAGATGACTGCTTAACCAAATGATGACCTTTGCTTGTAGTTATCCTTTTGCAACCGCTCCACCGGTCCTGTTGATAGGGGTTTACAAGGACCGGTTCCTAAACGGGCCGACACTTTACTCTTAAAATATATGTCATTAATTTGACATGTCTTTGCTTCTGTGAGTTCCACGCATATCAATGATGAGTGTATCGTTGATCCAATCCGCTAAAAATGCTGAGATCGCTTAAGCAGGAGAAAGCGTTTATTGGTTATCAGCACACGTGACTGGGTTTGCATAACTTGGCGTACAGCCGAACAAATTTATTGGCCAAAATGAACTCACTGAGTGGATTTTGCAACCAAGACTTGCTAAAATAATAATGATAACCCAACTACTGATTCTAATTTCAAAAATGACTGGCAAGATCATCAAATTTGTTAGTGCTACATCTCTGGCAAATCATTTGCAGCGCTCTTAATGACCAAACATGAAGGACCATAGACTTTAATATCGGGACCACTTGTCGTCAATTTGTGAAAAGTGTCTCGGTTAGAGCAGTCTACACGTGGTGAGGGAGAAGGGTTAGTGGCTACACAAAGGCACAAATGGAAGAAAAACATTCCCATCCTTCCTAATATCGACCTCGCCTAAATAAACTTTTCAAATGGAAGGTGCTTAATAATAGTTGACTAAACCATTTACGATCACACTTGCTTAAGTTTAATGATAAGTCACGCTGAACTTGCCTTTTTGATGTAAACTTATTAATTTTGCCTCAGTGGATTAGGCAATACTCTGCAACGCTATGAGACGATAACAAATACGAAGGCGTTACCATTGATTTTACACAAGTCGCATCAGCGTAGGTCATCAGGTTGTGAGACCCTTGAAGTGGCGCTGCGAATCTATGCTAGAACAAAAGCTTAAGAACAACTAGAAGGTAAAATAATTATTGTTTTGCTTCGACGGATCAGTAAAATGGGTTTCGACTTGATAAGCTAAATTAGGGCTAATCTGTATCTCATTTGTTTGCAGCAACCCCTTTATTTGCTACGCAAATGGGAGAGTTTGCGGTCCTTTTAGTGCAAAGTAAAGCGTCTACATGGCAAATCACCAAATAGCGATATTCAAAGTTAATACATGGTAGTTCGTGCAGTGCTGTAGGCCAATTTAATATTGCTACATGATGGGCATGTTACGGGCAGACATATCGGTGTTTAGCATAGTGGTCCTCACTTCGGATCTTCATTAAACGAAATCTTGTTTTTGTATCCAACCGAGCCAAAGGATTAAACGAAAGGCTTGATAACTAAACTTGTGCGGGCACTTAATCATAGGCTGGACAATTGTTCAGATGGCTTTGAGTCATGAGGCTGTTGTCTGTGCAAACCCGCATTCCGCAAGATATGAGCCATGAATTTGCCCCAATTAAGAATGTTAATTTTTTAACAGTGGGTCAGTTTAGTACTTCAGTCGTAAAAGGTACTTCTGTCAAAGAAGCGCGTGCTTTGCATGGAAGCTAAGTTTCCACCCATAACCGTAGAAGAGTCTGGTGGAGAACTTTGACGTCCATCAATTATGCTGCTGTTTAGAACCCCATCTGCCCATCTTTAGCGCCCTGAGTATTATGAATGTGGCCAAATTGTATTAAGTTCTACAATTCTGCGAAAGTGCAAATGGGATTTAGTGGTAATAACTTGACATTTGAGAGTTACTTCTTCCTCAGACGAGGTGACATCTGTTTTGCCACAAGATTCGCGTTCAATGAATGTTTATCTTCGGACATTTATTAAAAGTGACCAAACTTGGCAAAGCTATTCACCTACAAATCGCAATCGTGGCCCAAATTTACAAATAGAGAAAGCGTGCAGATTAAGTAGAAAAATGCAGGAGTTGAACTCGAATAGTATGCAGGCGTGTAGGTTTTGGAAAACGCTGATACATTTATAATAATCATACGTTATGCGCATTGAAACAGATCTGAAAAGCAAGATATGCATGCCCTTCTCTTGCGCAATGGAAAAGTTGTGTGAAATATTGATGTAATACTCGACTTTAACCTCACAAAATGGTTAGAATATTTAAAAATTAAGAATTAAAAATACCTTTCGTTTAGGACAGAGATGTCGTGCAACTTAAGGGAATTTTCGCGTTAAGCGGACACCACTGATGTAGGCGCATCGCGCCTCCCCCTCAGCGCTTGCGAACTAACGCTTAAAGCACTAAAACATGGCACAAACAATGCAGCAAGAGCAGTGGAAATAGAAAATCGATGCAAGAGGCGGTCGCTGACAGTAGCTAGTGGCAGCAGGTCACGGCTGATGGCATTCTTCGCCACGTGCGTAGGGCAGTTCTTTCGTAAATCAGCGAAGTACGCATCTACACCCCAAATTTTAATAAAAAGTAAAGTGGGCAGATTTGGTCTGTCTGATGTTTAGGAAGCCAATTTTCGCTGGAAAAGTTATGACAGCCTCGGTATACCTGCTATTTTTTCCCGTTTTGCATCATATATGACAAGAAATGGACTTGGTAGCCCATTTTTCGTTCTGATCTCCTACGGTGTTTCTCGTTTTGTGAGAAAACCAACGTGGCTTGCAGTAATACCTACGGAAGATGTAAGGGGACCAGCACATAAAGGACCCTTACCACCCAGCACTAACACAACTTATGATGTCTACGTCCCTCATGTACTGCGATGTCCTTCTGCGATCTATTCCATGACTTTCAATACCACCTTCTTCTCCCTTTTTTTCTCCCTCTGCCCTTCTAGCCCATGAGTTAGTTCACTGTCTTTGTATCAACCATATGCCACCAATGCGCAAAGAGCAGGTTAGCAACGATTCCTTTGCTTTTATTGCAAAACATTCTGCACCAACATTCTCCTATCCCACCTCAATGCACAGGCTAACTGGCACTTCAAGATGGCTCCACCCAGTGCCCACGAATGCACATTACGCACACGACCCCAACTGCAATCGGCATCAAAGTAATGGCATTTGTGGTATTTTGCTTAAGTAGAAGAAAAAAATGGACAGTTTTCAGTGTGTCTTCCAAACCGCACACAAGTAAGGCGATTTCTACTTCCTTCATTTTTTTTGGGTTTAGATACCAAATGCTGAGAGATGGAAACGTCTTCAATCCTAAAAACGTTTTGCAACCAAATTCACATGTTATTCGCAGCTTTTTGATCTCATAGATCTTAAATAAATTTTGCTTTAAATCTCCTCATCCAACGCTATACAGAATCCAACTCCTATTTTGTGGTTACCCATTGGCTCTCAAAAGTTGACGAATGCTCTGGGTCTACAGAGCACTACTCGAGCGTCGTAGACAAAAAGGCATTATAAATGCGCGTAAGTGAGCAAGCCTGGTCAACACCTAGCCAGTCAGTCACGCAGCAACGCTGCTGCTGGGCTGTTTGTTAGAGTGTACCAAGTGCAACAACTAGGTACATCCGGTCGGACTTTGGTTAAAAATTGGTTTGGTTTTTATTGCATACGCGGAAAAACACATCGTCCCTTGGGCTATAAATTAGTTAGCACGAACCATACTCGAACTGCTAAAGCTGCCTAACTCTCAATAAAATTGTAAAGACTTGTTGAATGACCTTCTTTTCCTTGCAGTGTTTTGCTAATGTTTCTATCTCAAGAATTTTAAATTTTTGGCGTTTTATGGAGTTTGGTAAAAAGCCTCGCTTCTAAAGACATAAAAACACATTTTCCGAGTAGCAGATTGCTTGAAAAGCATGGCATCAAAACCATTGTAGCTTGGCGTTGCAAATTCTTATTATCGCAAAGTGACTACCATAAAAAGGGGACTAGTAAAGTGACCTTTTAGTTGGTGAAATCTTAGACAAGAATAAACCAGAAGCAGAAAATTTTTGGCAAAGTGGAAGGGAGAATGAAAAAAGAAGGACAAGAGACATTAACCTGTGATAATAGCGTTGTGTCAATCAAAGATGCGCGTTGAAGGTGGCAGTGAAATTTATAGGCTGTTTCTAATATACATGGACTTACAGTATCACAAATTTGCCAACATGACCTCAAGTATGGAATGCTACAACTGCCTCAACTAATTGCGTTTCGTTATTTGTGCGCAAGGTACTTTTGACAGCGAATTGCCTTTCGTGGATATGAATCAACTGCGTGCCTGTGTCAAAGAGCTGTGCTTCCCGGAATTGCGCCCTTGACTTGAGATGTTCTTCATTTATCATGATCGCGGCCTCCTTTGCTGTGTTATGGCAATTTTCCATGCATAATTTTCTAGCTCATTTTACCAATGAGTGTGATTGTTTAAAATCTAGCATTCCTGAAAAGTCTGATGCTACCGCTTGGTGTACAACTACATCCCGAATTTCTCAAACCCAAATAGACGAGTTAACTATCTATACAGTGAATTTATAAAATTTTATCATAAAAAAGAGGAAAGTCCGGCAAATTTTTACTAATTTTAATTGCTTTTGCATTAGGGCATTCTTAATGCCTTATGAAGGCATAATCGAAAAGAGGTGTACTTAATAAACGAAAAGTTGTTTGGAGCCCAAACTTGGCACAAGGAAAAAGCAAGTGCAAAACCACCAAATCCTCTATACCACGTGCCACTCATGGCAGAGAAGAGGCTAAAAGTAAATGAAATGGAAGGGTGGCTTTAGCCAAGAATCTTGACTGGCTTCAGAGTAAAAAACCACTTGCAAATGGATCTGTGAAAAGAGTTTCATGCTTTTGAATTGCACCATATTGCTCTCGTAAGAATACAGGCGGTCACTTAGAAGGAGTACTGCGTTTAAAATAACTTCGTCCAGGGGATGCTAACAGCTGTGTTCATGGATAGGTAAGAGGACTTCTTGAATCCGAAACATGGATTAGATGGCAGACAATCGATCCGTACGACTGCTATTGAAAAAACTTACGTTAAAAATAGTCATCCGTCTAACTCTCTACTCACCCACGCAGACACCACGTGCATGCAACCCCACGCACAAGTTTGAGGTCAGCTGATAGTGCCATCGTTGCTCCTCAGCCAGTCATGAGCCGACGATCTTGACCGCGCTTGCGCCACTAAAAATTGGGAAAATTTAACTGCGGTGCGGTGGTTGACTTTATTTTCACAATTCATACATTGACACGTGCTTTGCTGGCTCAATGAGGTGTTACACTCATTCATTTTCATCACCCATTTTTGCTTCCCTTCCCTGCAAACGAATGAGGACCACACCTTATTGAGCCGGTGAAGTATGTGTTACCGTATGGACACTATTAATCAAATCAACCATCACGCTGTCACCAAACCTGATCACCGCATCAACTGTAGCGTGGAGTGGTGAGTGGAAGCCTAGAATTAACACCATATGGAGTGCATGCTAACTTCAACAGACCAGAATTCTGAGCGAGAAGCACGCAGGTTCTACGAGAGTTACAATTTATCAATCGCTTTATTGGCGAAGGACTACAAGTAGCTAGAACAATTAAGCAAACAACTGCACTCAATTTTACAGCACATGCTAAGTAGCTACGAAGATTCGTCCAACCATATTATCTAAAAAATAATCACCAGAACCGTTTATCACCAACAAGCTGGTTCAAAGTGCACGCACATAGAACCACCTGTCTCTAGAAGTAACAATCTTGCACTGACCACCTTCATTTCTTCCTGTATATTCACCACTTATTGCATAAGTGATTATGCGAGTGTCGAGGGACAGTGCCAAGAGTGTGAAGGCAAACAATTATAGCCTGCAAAAACATTACTAATGTAACATGGGAAAAATATAAGGCTCTTTCATTATCATTAAGCAAAATTTGAGGCGCAATGGCTTTGATGTACTTAGAAGGCGGAGATTCGTCCAATTGGAACTTTTCTACAGCTTTAGAACAATTTAAGGGATCTGTAGACTATTAAACGCAAAAGACGTGTAGTGGTCTTGCTGTGAGAGCATACTCCACTGAGTTGACACGAATATTCCTTTGTGCTGAAATGAGGTAAAATTTTGAATTGAAGGTAAATGCCACCTAAAGCTGTTAAAAATGAATAACTGTAAGCATGTGCAAGGGTTAGATTGGTGTCCAAAACCCAATTGTTATTACATGGACGCAAACTTAGCCGCTAAGTACTTTTGTCATGTGCGCAGAAAAGTGTAACGTCTTAAAAGCATTCATTATTAAAGATCTAGACTAAATTCTGACAGATGGAAAAACTTTGCAAGGTGCATGGGGGTGTGATGCATTTAGGATGATGCCTAACATTGCTATTTGACTGTAAATGAGGTTCCGGGCCTAAAAAGATGTGTTGAAGTGGCTTTAGCAGAATCCCTTGATAATTTTTGAAGTAAAAACAGCTTTAGCAGATTATAGAGTGGAACACGCTTAAAAGAGGCTTTTAGTCTTGGAAAACTGTAAAATTCCTCATTATTTCTACAGCTGACAAGTAATCAGTTTTCCCATCCCTAAGAGAACTATTTTAGTATGATAAATGTCTTAAGAATCCTGCATCAATATAACTACTTATTTCGAATATCAATGTAATCTTTGCTTGCAACGATAAGTTTTCTCAAAGCTTGTTTGCCAAAAGATGAACATATTCTGGCTTTAGACCTGACACTTCTCTGTAATTGGTAATTCCAAACACTTTAAGCGCTCCTTATAATCGATTAGTAAAGTTTGTTGGAACAAAAAACATCAATTGAGCACGCTTGATCTCTTTCTTAATTTATTTTTTCAGTTGCGTTGCTGAACTCAGCATTACCGACTACCTAATATGCGTCCAAAATCAAATGCTTCAAATTCAGTTTTTCTGCTCCCTAATTCTGTGCTTTGCCCATGTCGTGCAAATGAACTAGTGGGACTAAGCTTCTGTTTGAAATCGACGAGTTTGTATACAAGAGTAAAGGACAATTGGGTTCTTAGGTAATCCCGCTTTTTGTCGGCTTCTGTGTTGCTAACCCCCTGTTCTGTATTCTAAACTTGTACAATAATGATTAAAAAGCATTACGATTTCCACGGACACGATCAGACGTCAATAAGGGCATCGTCACAGTCATGAATCTTGAATAACCAGTGACCAATAAGGGAAAGGAAACTGTCATCGCAATGATTGATATTTTGACACTACTTTATTGTGCGAAAGAACATGAAATATTTCAGTTTAATTCGTGAAAAATACGATTATCTGCGTACTATTTTTGTTGAGCATCAAATTTAAGCTTACAACTTAATATTAACTACATCTCGCAGTGCCACACAATCTGGCGTGGTAGATGAAATACTAATCGAAAAATATGAACCATAACAGGAAGTTCCAATGGAGCCAATTTCGCAATCTCGTAATCGTGCTACTAGCCGACTGTCGTGCCTCTTATTAATTCAGGAAAACTCAATATATGATAGTTGTTGTTTTGTCTCAATCATTGTTAAATATTATGCCCAAGTAACTAGCGTAGCCATATTTAGTCACTCTATCCTCCTTACCACTTCTGCACCTTTCTGTCAATTGTGTATTTTTTGAAAATCCTTTAAGTACGCTAAGATGAAATCACTCCCGTGGAAGTCCTTTAGGATGCCGTAATTAAATAATTCTTGTGTAGAGGTACAAAGCACTCTGCTTGTGTGTGTGCATTTGCCTAAGTGCAAATGGTTGCCCCTCGCAACAATCGCAAAATAGCAGCTACTCCAAATCAAATGCACTAAGGGAGTCAATTGTTTGGAGTGGCTACTAACCACGTTTGATGAAATACTAGCAAACTCTATAATTTGTTCAATTTGCAACAATAATGTTTGTGCTGGCTATTTTCCTATTTTTATAAGTTAGCCTCCTAATTTGTGCATGTAGCCACTTTCATTCACAATTTTAATTTATTCAAAACCAAACCCAACCATTAATTCCTCCGATCTCAATTAGTGGGCGCTTCTGCTGCACTGGTCTTTGACTGCGTTGCAAAAGCAGGAAGTTTCTTGCCTTCGAATCTACGTCAAAAGTTACACAAAATACTTTGATCTATTCTTCGCAGAGCACTAATCAACCATCAGTCGTCAGTTAAAAAGAATGATTGCTAAATGCTGATTGTATGGAGGGTGATCGCGCCACCCTAAGAGGGAGCAAAAACACAACCTAATGAACTCCAGTTAAAACGCTCTTCAAAGCATGAATAAGTGTAAGTGTGCGTACCGGATCCCATCACTGCTGATGCAGGAAGGAATCCAAGTACAAAATAGGTGAGTGAGAATTCTACAAGGGAACATTGTGAGGTTTTACATAGTCCGATGCGACTCCATCGCAGCGCAAGACCGACTCACTCATTTGCTCTAACTCCATAGCATGTGGGCGAAAGAGCGGAGAGTTAATCGATCATACAGATTGTAGCGTCTTTGAAATATTGCATGAAGTTTTAATAAAACTTACATATGGGTTGCAATTTGAAGGCCATTGTCAGAAAATGGGGAATGTGGGAATGATTTAACTCTCGGTTCCTTAACCACCTATGATATTTGATCTGTTTCGAAAGTAGGACAGTAGCCTGTCACTGCTACAAGTTCTGCCTGTGTGCCTAGCACGCTGCTTCCATCATCCCATTTTGGAGGGTATCGGGTGAACCCGAGGCTACCAATTACTATCAATGATGGTCCTGATGAAAATATAAATTAACTGTGGCATGTCTTTTCTAAAACTACTTCCGTTATAAGTCAAAATACAATTTTAGAAGCAGAGGTTTCACCAGCGCTTAGTGTTCTAAATATTGTGACTGATATTCCTGTCCTGGTAGTAGATGTTCGACAAGTGATTATTACAGACAACATGGACATTTCGCCCCATCTTGAGGGACAAAGTTACACCTAAATGAAAATCGTGAGTCCAAAATAAAAGTGCTCATATCTTTCTTGGTGGTGTTTGCCCTATGCTTGTCCCAATTTCGATTTTAGGCATTTGAAAATTAAATGCCGGCATTTTACACGTTAGAGGGAGAATATGGGACATGAAGATGGCATTAAAAGGGGATTAGCTTGAACCACGTTAATCCGTCTTCTTTTGCAAACTCTAAGGCTGATAGCTAAGGTCTTAGACTTCCGGGCCTTTTTAAGTTGTTCACTTGCGCTCCATACGTGTGTGCGGCGGCAATTCCACCTTTAGCAGAAATACCATTTTCGCAGCCTAACCGAAGGCCTTGTTCCAAGCTTTCTTTATTCACACCTCTTCCTTCGAAGTGGTGACTTGGAAAACCGGCTTTAGCGCAGGCAACTTCGGATCATTAGCCGATTATTATCCTCTTATATGGTACTTCATTTACGTCTTACGGTGTGCATACTATCACCGGCATGCGTTAATATGTCAGTTGTACGAATGCAGATTTAAAGGCATACTGTCAAAATTGTCTTCGATTTAGGAAATGCAACTATTTTCTCAGCTATTACTATTAAAATTATCCCTTGCTACCTCCATGCGTTGACGTGACAAATGCAAAATTGTTGGCAGTAGGCTCCAACATGACCGGCCTTATTCAATAAAATTCTAACAAGGAACCACGATCTACAGAAAAAAACACTCACCACGTTCTAGAAGGAGGCATCACGGGTTTTCACCTCAGTGCATCATAGCAAGACAATAAGGAGGGCTAAATTGCATTCTGCGATTTGGGCCATGAAGTACTACTACAGTCAGATTTACAAGTGCTATAAAAATTAGGCAATATCACGTAGCTCTAAAAAGTATACTTTAGCGCATAAAACAAATCCAAAAATGCTTTTTCCAGTAGGTGCAGATTTTTAATGTGCGTACTAATTCCCGGCACTAGAGAAGCAGGAGAGAATTTAGATATAAAGGGGACAAGCTGAAATTCAAAAGGAATAATTGCCAAATAGTACTCGGCCAGCTCTAGCTTAGTCGTAAGGTTAGACCAACTCACTAATTTGCCCTGGCAAAGTAAATGGGGGGGAATGTGTTCCCCGTTGTGGACATTTAATTCAAGCTTGGTGACAGCCCTGAAATGGGGCGAAAGTTTGCCTTTGCAGCTACCCAGCATCATAGATATCAAAATAGGAGGGTGAGCAGTCTGTCTCACTAGTTGACACATTTAAAAATTGTCTATTGAAAATCCCTGTTGAATAAAGGTCACATATTGCATTGAAAATAAGAGCTCTATTTAAAAGCAAGGAAAGTATGGTAAATTTGCATCGTAGCATTTATTCCTGTCGCCTTTAGCTAAAACAGAAAGCTAGCTGTATCGACAAAGAGCACGAAAATCAGCTTAATTCTTGCATAAAAATTGGAGGAACTTTTAAATAAACGCCTTATTTAAATTGCTACATAAAAGCATTAATAAAAAAGAACTTGGCCTCTTCCTCGAAAAATAAAAAAATCACTTTGAGTTCAAAAGTCCCACGAATGAGGGTTATGCAGTAAGACTTTTGAAAGCACGTGCCTGAATGCGTTGCTGGAAATGCGGTTGAAGTCGACCATGGTGCCTGGCATGTTTGAAGTAGATAGGGTAACCACACTCATGGTGTGCTGAGGTAAAAGCAGAAAACAAAGGCTAGAAGCACCTTTTCTGTCCCCGTCGAAATGTTATAGCATCACTCAAGAAGGCAAGTTGGGCTTCAAGGTAGCCATTTTGAGCAGGAACGCAAAAACTTTTGGAACCCTTAACCACCTGCTTTGCTAATCTGCCTAAATTACGTGAACATTTCTTGCATGAGACGATCGACAGACTCACCAGTCATTTTTGCACCACACTTTGCTGCTAAATGAGATGATGGAACTTCGGCTTGTCACGAATTGCAGCGAGGATCGCAAACTACGTAAGTGATAGATCATTTGCCTAACGCCGCAGCAGAATGGAAATTGCGGCTTGTCAGAAGTTAACAGATGAGATGTAATGGTCACAGAGGCTCCTTAATATTCTTTAACTGCTCTGCGTTGTTTCTGTGTTGTTTCGATTATTTCATAACAGGAAAACTTGGGATGAGATGCATGCTTGGATTTCTTTGTTTGATAAGCAAGGATTGAATGCGTCTTATTCACATGCAATAACATATTGGTGATCCACACCACTTCCTACCTCGTCTTTGGACTGATCAGCCAGCAATGGAAAAAGACAGCGTCAGCAAAGTAGCCCTGGTTCAGATTATGCCTTTACAGTCGACTCACTTTTCTAGCAGTGATTTCAACTACCAATGCTCAAGTTTTCGTTACTGAAAAGAAAACTGAGGAAGTGGGAAACAGCTGAGATTTCGGAACATGCTACGTGAAGTTGTAAAATACGCTTGTTGTTCTGCCTAACGGGCAAGTGGTGGTCGCGAAACACAGTCCTCGTTTTGTTGTCGCCGTTCAGGGTAAGTTGGGGTCATGCATCTTGTTGCATACTTTAAGGAAATCAAGCAATCGAAATACCTCCCATAATATGCGGTATCAAGAGAAACAAGTGGCTCCCGTAAGTACGTCTTTTACGCCAATACAAAAAGGCGAAATGAGGATAATTTTCCCAAAGGCAAGTCACCTGTGGCTAA